>MPNW01001555.1:10973-21443 GCA_011800805.1 Hirudo medicinalis
ACGTCATCGTTATCGTCGTCGTCGTCGTCGTCGTCGTCGTCGTCGTCATCGTCATCGTCATCGTCATCGTCATCGTCGTCGTCGTCGTCATCGTCATCGTCATCGTCATCGTCATCGTCATCGTCATCATCATCATCATCATCATCGTCATCCTCGTCGTCATCATTTATCCAGTTAATTATTATTCAATTAACATTCATTAATAATGATTACAAGCTACCCACCCAGGTGGGTAGCTGGAGTTATTCCCTGCGCAGAGATCCTTGTTGCAGTTGGAGTGGCCCCTGGGACATTGGGAGCATGGTTTTCCAGGCAGGTATGGAGTTACTGAGGAGTTAGTGTACCTCGAGTGGTCAGGATGTTGATCATTATATTAAATGATAATTTATTATTATTATTATTATTATTATTATTATTATTATTAGTGGTAGTGGTAGTGGTAGTGGTAGTGGTAGTGGTAGTAGTAGTAGTAGTATCATCATCATCGTCACCCATTCTGTACTCTCAGCTCTGCAAAGAGAGAACTACATAAGTGCTAACCAATATAAATATTCCAATGACATTCATAATATATTATTATTATTTAATCATTAGTGAAACTATCACATTATAATTATCAGCTGATAATTTTCCATTGAGCTTGGAGACTACACTCTCGACGCAACCTTATGCCACACCGCGATCGAATTAAAATTGCCGGGCCCCTGGGCACCTTACCCTCTGCCCGGCTGCCCCGCTTATCATGCCACTACGTCCAAATAATATTCTAAATAATATAATTCACTTTGGAAATGCCAGAAATTTTCCAAAGTTTTATATATATGTTTGATACATATTTCCGCACCTACTGATAATCCACACCGAAATCACCATATCCTCAACACCACCATGTCCATGTCACCACATCATCATCACCATGTCCATACCATCATAACCATGTCCGTGCTACCACATCATCATCACCATGTCCATACCATCATACCCCAATCCCTACAAATCAGATCAAGAAACTTGATGAACTCGACAGATTTTTTCTTTTACATTTCAAATCTTGAAGTCTCGCAATCCAGCATCATGAAATTTCCTTGGAAAAAGACGAAGAAATATTAAAATATTGAAACATCACAAAATCATTCTCAAAGATCGACTCTGGTAAAAGAACGAGTAAAATCGCAAGCCTGTCTAAATTATCTAAGAATGCGAGGGAAGGAGGGGGGTGATTGCATTGCATTGTGCAATCAAAAATCAATACTCGAGGAGGTTTTTGAGTTTTTCTTGAAAAAAACTTTTTCATTCCAATCCGACTTTCCGAGAGACAGACGACTCCAGATCTCGGCAGAAAAATAAAGAGACCTCGATCACACAGATGCAACTTCCTCCTGGAGTGGAGCATCCTCGCTTAAGGCTCACAATTGCTGGAAATTACACTAAAACAATGGCAACCAACCGACCGGCGTAGAACGACAGGAAAACACACAAAAAATGACACTAAAAGACTCCCATGCACGCTGCGACGTCGCAAGACGAGGTGCAAAACCTAATCTCACGTGCTGACACTCCTTGACATTACAATCATCATCAATATCAATTAATAATTAGTTGATTAAATACTCATTATCTATAATAATAATAATAATAATAATAATAAATAATAATAATAATATTCATGAGAATTGGAATATCATTTATTTATCATGTAATAATATACGATGATTAGAGTAATGCCTTGCTTGTATGTACATTGGGAATCATCATCTTCGGAAAAGGTTATAAAATCAAACGTCCGCAGACCCTAAAAAATAGAAAACACACCAGCAAGTCCTGGAAATAAGCCCCGCTAACGCACGGGGGATCAGACCAAACACGAAATCCATTGAGAATCGTCCGATAAGATTCGTCAGGTCCTCCAAAGTCCAAAACGCCAAAAAACTCAGCCCAACAATTCCAAGGAAAGTGGTGGAAACCCAGTGAACGAACGTGCAAGAAACATTATTGGCCAAAAAAGAGAAAAGAATTCAATAAAAATGGCACGAAAACGTGGAAGGCAAAGAAGCGCCAGGGCACTTATCCGTTCATTCCGACCGAACGCTGCAAAAGCTTCAAGTGCTCTGAGAGATGACAAGAGAAGATTCAAAAATATAAAAAAAAAATGGGAAAAAGACTCTTGAGACAAAGTTTTTTTAAGTATTCGCCTAAAAACCTCAGGAAAATCATTTCAAACTCTGGAGGGAAGACGTTCCCCCGTCCTTAGACCTTCTTTCCGATGATGTCGTCCTCCAGGCTCACGCCTTGAGGGTAAAGGCGAGCCGTCGGCGGGGTCATTTCCTTGCAGTCTCCCATCTGGTACTTGTCCATCCAGAACTGCCAGAGGTTGCAGATGATCTCGGTGGTGGATATGTTGTTGGTGTTGTGGGCAATGAGGCGAAGGATAAAGGCCCCGTCCTGTCTGAGGTACTTGGAGGTGAAATCGTTGATCAGCCTTCTCTCGGTCAGGCCCCACCCGGATCCGACCTTTCCCCCGAGGAGCAGATGGTTCCTGATGAACTTGACCCTGTCTGAGAAGAGCACAAACCTGAACATCCAAACGAAGAAGCTGATGATGCTGGCAATGAGGACAAAGACCATCCAGAACCAGAGGAAGAAGTAGATCTTCTCGTTGTACAAGTTAATCGGCAGGACGCACTGGACCGTGTAGGTCTGGGTGTTGGCCAAATCTTGACCCCTGACGGCAAAGTCGCAGTAGGTGACCCTTGGGAAGGCGACGGCACTGCTCTCCGTCCAGTCGTCCGAAGACACCATGTTCTTGAGGAGATCGAAGCCGAAAGAATCGAATCTGATGCTGAGGATCTTGTTCAGGACGAAGAGTTGAGCGAAAATGTTGGCTATGTAGAACATCTTGGAAATGATGAAGACGATGATGAGGTAATTGCCCAATCTGAAATAAAAACACAATGATTTTGTAAAATCACTGCCTACTATCCAGCCAACAATTAGATTCGAACATTCACAACCTCGCACATAAAACATCCACAATGCATACAGGAGCTCAACCAGGTCAACCAGGTCAACCAGATCAACCAGGTCGTAAACAAAGTCACTTGTCACAATTGTGTTCATAGTTTTTGTTCGCATCAGAAGCACTTTTCGCTAATCATTTATATAGCCCTTTACAAGGTCCTTTACCACAAGAACGTTGGAAGAGGTTAAATCTGACATTCTGGTTTTCAGCACCCATAGACAGACAGACTATTGCAATTGTTGTCATTACATCCTCCCAGAGCTAACTTGCATGCCAAGAGTAGGAGAGGTCCATGCCTTGACAAGTTTGTTTTCATAGCACACTTCTGGGTTCTTGAGACAATTGGAGCATAATTAAGTTTAATTGGCCACAGGAGCCAAAATCTATTTATCAGTCTGTAGACTGTACAGTAAATTATATCACTGCATACTAGTCTGTGCAGTGCTAGGACATTCCAGTTATCTAAACAATTATGAGCCTACATTATTGGAGCAGTTTGAAGTGCCAGGGTGGGTTGGGGTGGTTTCTGGTGTTTGGGGTGGGTTCTGGTGTTTGCAAAACGGACTGCCCTTGGTTAGGGGTGCCTTAGAAGTTGTGGAGTGATTAAAGTTATACCTTCACATCCTATTCAGATAAGTTACGATATTGTCACAAGATTGGCTAAATGCAATCAAACAAACACATGCCCACCTAGGATTGTTTTGTATTTTCCTAACAAATAATTTAGAAGAATCTTAGTGGTAATTCATCAATAAATCCTATTAGAATCCACTTATCTGTGAGTAAAGATAAGGTTGCATTGGTTTGAATTAAGTTGTCAAGCAGAACAATTTCTCTTGATGGCAATGTTAATTAGATTTCAAACAAGCTGGCAGAACTAATCCTTAGAACTGAAATTCAAATGTGATTTATCACATTGCAGTGTCCCAATAGACTGACTGATGTGCAAATGAGGTGAACTTGCAAATTCAATCATTTCAACCATGAAGTCAATTTGACCTCTGTTGGGTATGAATTTTGAACCTAAACTTTGTTCCCTTTGTTCCCTCCGATCCGGCAGACCGACTGCAGATAAATAGACTTATCCGCTCGCATAGTTCTGGGGAAAACATTTTAGGCGTGCAGTCGACCGAAGGACTGAAGAAATTCAACAAATAAGAACTCCCACGGTGAAAAACAACATGCATAAAAAAGCTTAAACTAATCTGAAAACCATGTTGCTTGCAAAAGTAGGTTGCCAAAAAAGAAAAACAATTTGCATCTCAAAATTACCATCACGACTGAGTAGTCCTTCACATGCGTTTCAATCACAAAGTAAATGCTCTGTCCGGACTTGTCAACTATTTTTAGCAACTGTTAGGGGATGGGGGGATGGGGGGGGTGTTGGCGAGACGGGGGACTGGGGGCAAAAATTGTTATGGGCGAACAGATTGAATGAACGTTTCAGTCACTTTTATCATTTTTGCATCAGCAGCAACTCTGGTTTAGATTATTTCGCTAATCGTTCCAATCATGGATGTTAATTATTTTTGGAATTATATCCACCATCTACCTGAACTGATTTTATATCCTCTGCTATTTTTGCAGCCATTCATCCACCCATTTATTCATCCACCTATCCATCCACCCGTTTATCCATCCACCTATGTCCACATACCTCCTTCCGCAGATAAAGCAACACATGTAGGACATGATGGTCTTGGCCTGGAGTTTGCAACTTTTCCTCTCGGTCCTGTTGGAAAGAAACCTGTCCATCTGGTTGGAAAGCATCTTCATCGTCCTTTTCTGAGCCTCTCCTTCTCCGATCTTGGAGATGGCATGAGCAGCTTGGAGGATGTTGTCGGCGTCGATGCCGGACTTGCTGTTCAGTCCGTGCCAGATTTGGGTGGGAAGGTAGAAGAGTATGGCTTGGAATAGCAGTATGAAGGGTATCCACTGGTAGTAGGGGACCGTCTGTTTGTCGTCCGGTCCTTTGGGAACTTCGTTCCCCCACGGAATGTAGTAAGTGTTCTTTACCCAGCAATAATTTGTTGCAAACCTTGAATAAAATAATCAAAGTAATTATTAAAACAAAGAAAAGTAATGGTCACTTCAAAGGCTCCAGCCATTTGATCTCCTAATGACTTAAGCACATGCTATGCAATATTTCTAATATTACCACATCACTATGTGTGTTCAATATTTAAAAGAAATTGCTTATTGAGGTTAGAATGTAGGCAAGGATATTTTCTCACAACTCATTATAAATCCAACCAAAACACATTAACCATTTTAACTAAGAAATACTTGATAGAAAATGCCAAAAATGCATTCTTCATAGTTCGTACGTAACGGGAACCAATCAAAAACTAAGAATCAAAACACGAACTTCGTGTGAGCTCCTGTAAAGTGAACCGGCGCCCAACACGTGATGGGGTTCCTGACGTACTGGTTCATACTGATGAGGACAGCAAAGGTAATGAGCAAGGCCACAGTGTACCTCGAGCTCAGCCTGTCGGCAATGTCATCGTCGTTGGCGCTTCTAATGCCACGAGCCCCCGATATTAAACCAACCAGCCTATCCATTTCGGCTTAGAAATCTGGAAAAATCATAAAATGAAAATTTATCGACTGAAAGTAAAGTCTAATCGTCTTCAGCTTCTTACGTAAATCTTCTCCAAAACTTAAAGTCGCCGACAATACGAGAACAATGCCCAACCAAGACCAAACTTGTTTATTCAAACTCGCGCCTAGAATGGCAACCGTCCGGTTTGGCATTTAAAACTTAATTTAAATTGAATGGCATCGGTCCAAAAAAAAAAAAATAAATGGAAATCATTTAATTTTTGAGCGAGATAATATGTTTGTTTATCCGACTCCGATGAACAGCTCTTAGGGAGACATCGCGAGTGATTGATATCGCTAAAGGTCGCCGGGTCACATCAATTAAAGCAGTGTAAACAAACGGAATGAAGTAAACAATGTTTACTAAACATTCAGAAACTAGTTTCAACATGTCAGAGAATCGAGATTCATCTCCTGTTTCGAACCGAAATAAACTCTTCCTGCGTGCGACATTCGACGTTGTGTCGCACCTTGTCGTCGTCCACGTCAACAGTAGCGTCTGACTGCGGCAAACCACAAGTCATTCGACCTTGAAAAGTCGTCCCTAGTGACCTTCAAAAAAATCATCTGTTTACCGCTTAGCAAACCCACCGATTGAAGTTCCAAAGTACGACGAAAATCAGTACATCCGGCCGCTCTTTGAGGCAGCAAAATGCTCCCGATGTGATGAGGAGGCTTTTATACTCCTAACCACGGAGAGAGTGTTAGCTAGTGTCGATGTCGACGTGGATCAGCTGGAGTGTTTTCTTCCTTTGTCTCCTCATGAATATTTACTACCGACCGTACTGTAGGGATGCTTATTAATTCATGATAATCAGCTTCCAAAGCGACGAGCACCACATAATTTGTGATGTAACTCATTGAAACGCATTCTTGAATAATCCTTTCAAGCCAGTTTGTGATGCAAAAATGTGTTTCAAAGGGCACAAGTGCATTGGTTTAAATAAGTCCAAGAGATTCCCAGCTTAGAAGAACCAGATTTGTTTCGGTTTTTTTTGTTTTTTTTTTATAAAATATTTCAAAAATAAATTAAAATATAATGATATTTTAGTCATTCGAAATATTTGAGGGCTTATTCGATCAACAGATATCGGTCAACACCATCTGAGATGTCAATCTCCTCAGTCGTCCTAATGTTGGGGCTAACATTTGTGTTGACATTATTGTTGACTTGGTTGTTATTGCAATGTCAGCGGGCACAATTAAACGATTGCAAGACTTATTTAGAGATGTTTTCAAATGCAAAACATAATTCGTTTGTATCACCTTTTGGAGCGATGTTTTGAGACCAATGTTTCTACAACAGCTTGCATAAGATACACAAACATTTTATTGACTGATCACATTTTAAAACATTTTTGAAGTTTCTTTGATGAAAAAAACAGGAGCTCTTATCCTTAGTGTGATTATCATGTCATGATGACACTACATTCAGGCGACATTAGGCTGAAATACCTTTGACAAAGTTACTTAACCGTCCATAATTCTGCATGAAAGTGCTTACAGTACTTGCCTGGTGGTCAACAAAAGAATTACCAACTCCATTAACTGCAATGACTGGAATTTCATTCGACCGCCCAAGCTCAAGAATAGAAATTTCATAATTACCGCGTGTTGAAATAATTTATAATTATGGATAAATTATGAACCACAACACAACTCCTTCATAATTGGATTTCATAGAGTCGGAGATCTGGGATTTGTTTGCGATTTAATTAACAATTCAATTAAAGGGGAACACACATGAAGTTGTTAGCACTTCTTAACCCGCTGTGATTGTACTTGGACGGTCAAGGACGAACAGATTGTCAATGATGATGATGATGATGGTGATCAAGTTCGTTAGAGCCAATGAGTCATAGACTAGATCCAAACGAAAATTCAAACAGTGGAATTGTCGTAGTTGGTTCAAAGTAATTTATAATTTGTTCAGTAAATTCGTTTATAATATAGTTCGTCTACGGTGATGTGCAGACTCGTGAGGGGTTTTGTGATTTTTTTTTTAATACATTAAAAAAATACATTTAAAAATTACATTTAATGGCATTAGAGACTTGTTAGAAACAAGCGCCAAACATCAGAATCACAAGCCGGACTAGCTCGGATTTATTATGCAATCGCAACTCGAACGACAAAGACTTAATTAACATAAATTATAAATTAGCATTTCTTTTACTCAAACAACAACAGGTCGTTGTTCTGCCTCCGTCCGAATGAATTTCTCACCTGGCCAAAGAATGAATCTGTTATGATCACAAGTAGCAGAGAACGCCAACATAAGCAAGTAATGAACTCAATGTGACGTTTTGATTGAAATGTCTGATTGAAAAATGATTGAAAACGATTGATGATTGAAGAAATATTATCGACAAAGAAAGATTCAGATCAACAGGCCTTCTTCTTGGCTCTGCTCATCGTAAGAGATGGACACTCATGAAAAGTCAGCACATTCACTCATTTGCATGCTAATGAGGTTTTGTTGAAGTTAGCAAGTAATAAATTTATTATGCTGATTAAAAAACTACTTTATTACAAATGTCATTATAAACATTGGCGCTGTCAAATGACAAAAGTGAGCGTGAATTCAGATGAATGATGCAACCAAGACGTCGGTGACCCCAGCAGCGGTCGGTTATCATAGCCCCTTTCGAAATGTGTGCCATTTATAAACTTTCTATGTTTGCAGGCCTCAAATTTTGCACAAAAAAAAAACCAGACCCCCTGCACCGCTGCTCGAGTAACCGGGCTCGACCAAGCGGGACCTCATAACGCCCGAAATCAGCTTCAGAAAGACGTGTGATTCCCCAACTTATTTGACATAAAACCATAAAAACAATATATTTAAAAAAATAACAAATGATCACCGAACAAATATTTATTAAACATTTTACAAAAAACAAAACAAAAAACCACAACAAGGGAAGAACTCACCAAATGTAAATTCGTACGGGCACCAGCTTCTTTCGCTTACAAGAAGCACAACAACTACAACAACTACCACAATACCACACAACACAACACGACACTACACACTGCACACTGAGGATTGTAAACAAAGGATGTCAAGGTACTCCGGCCAAGGACCAATAGGAGATGAGAATGACTTGGCGGTTCCATGATCACGTGGCGCGAGAGCACTGCCCATTTGGAATATTTGTTGGTTAAATAAAATTATTTACAACTTATTATTCAGTTTAATTGTTTTATTCAGTTTTGAATTATTTTTTTAAAATACACTTAAATGATTTAAATGAATTTGATTGATTAAAATATCTTGATGTTTATTATTTATGGTTTATTAGTTAGCTTTGTCAAGGCAGATCTGCGGATAATCTAACGGCAACTATGCTTCATTGTTCTTTGTTTATCGTCCGACAATGTTGCAAACATGAAACAACATGAAAACAAATTGCATACAAATACATACGGAACCAAGCAAAATACAAAACCAAACGAAATTATCAGATACAATTTTACAACTTTTTCAAATTATACTTGAAGACAAGTTGGTATAGGGAAGGGGATATTTAATTGCTAACAATAACAAATAATTAACAATAAGTTAAAGATATTAATTAACCACAACTCTGGTTGTACAACTAAATACTAACATTGTATACTTTTTAGTTCAGCTTGTTTACATAGCAGTTAACTTCTTCTTTGAACATTCTTCTCGTATTTCAGTCAGTTGAAAGTTGTCTCTCAATTCAGTTAGTCAGAAGAGTTGCACACATCTCAGGCTCAACAAACATGGTTGGAATCGAAAAAATGCCAAATCAAATATCGGATCAAGGACCTTGATCTTCTCGGTCAGAACTGACACCTGCAAATATACCCACAAACGCCAGTCATCCGTGCCCCAAGATGCGCGAGTGAAAGTGATGCTCTTTAGTGAGCGCTTAACCATGACATTCGCCATGACGGAAGCTTTCAACTGTCGTGAGACTATAATTTTGAAATAATTAAGCTATAATTATGAAATTATAAATGATGAGTTATAACTGATAAGTTGATTCACACATGTATGTAAGAAAATCGTATCTTGGATTGTTTTGTTGACTTCGATTCAAGCAACCTTTTTTTTTTGATCTCCGGCTTTGTTCAAATTTTAGAATTTTAATAAATTGTCGAATAAACTTTAAAAATTCTTTTATTTCCTCATTATTTTCATTATTTGATTAAGCTGAAACTCTGTAGAACATATCGTCCTCTGTTGTTGTGACTATTATCATCATAATTATTATTATAATTATTATTATAATTGATATAATAATTATAATTATAGTAATTATTGCAATTATTATCAATTATTATCAATATAATTATTTTACATCTGAAACTTTTGAAAATCAAAATTCTCCAAAATGTTTCGAAGGACGAACATTTGCGTCTCAACAGTCTCTCGATGTTTGAGTCTCTCAAATTAATTTGCCAGACCTGTTTAATTGGACTTAATTGATATCATTATCAGGAGAGCAGACGTCTTGGTTGAGGGGTCCAGACGACCACATCCTTGTTTTTGAGTGAATTTATAAATTAATGTTTATTATTATTATTATTATTATTGTTGTTGTTGTTGTTGCTGCTGTTGTTGTTGTTGTTGCTATTAATGAAGAAAGCTAAGCCTCATATCAATTAATTTCAAAAAAAGATTGATTTTAAATAAATATTCAATCAAATTAGATTTTTATTGCAAAATAAATAATTATAAATGGTATAAAATATCATATTTTAAATACTGACAATTTTCTTTGGCAATAAGTTGTGGCTTAACAAATGAAATCAACGATCATTGTTATCATTTGTTGGAGCTTGCAATCCTGTCCTGTGCATTATTAGCATTATGC
>MPNW01001556.1:13086-27646 GCA_011800805.1 Hirudo medicinalis
TAAATGATTTTTAAAATATGTTTATTTTGTCTAATACTATTAATTTGCTGTTGTTCTTTAATCTATAAAAATGCAATTTTAATTGAACTTAAATACTATTTATCGTATCGTATTTATCGAAATCTAATGTTTGAAATCTTTATATCGTTCATTCTTCACTCAAATCATCTGAAAACACCACTTTTCGTGTGTTTTGAGGCTTTCATAAGTAAGAAAGTTTCATTGCCCAAACGTGCCTTAAACTTATGAGTAAGGAAAATAACGGGCCCTGGTGATGCTTGGCCCGCGGGCTCATGTCCCGCAAGAATTTTTTTACGGGCACAGGTCGTCCCTGGGTGACCCGCCTACTTTAGCGGGATGCCCAAGGTGGTGTGATCTGCCCTCGGTTTGAATTAAAGTTAATTATACTTCATGTGATGGATTCTCTCTTTTCCTGTATGTGTTAAATGTTTGTTTGGTGTAGAAGATGAATTTGGAAGGGAAATATGATTATAATTTGGTAGGTAATGTTGTGATGATTCTAACTCATTTGTGGCCTCTCAATGCCAAGTTACGTCATTAATTTATTTTTTTACTGTTATAATCGAAAGCTTAAGTCAAGTAATTTTATTTTATTCTGAAGAATTCGGCATTTGTGACAAAAGATTTTTAATTTTAAGATTTGTGACATTAACATTTCATCAAAGTCCAAGTGAATATAAACAGAAATGTGTGCCCTCGTTATAATAATATAAAGTCCGGGAAGGTATTTTTCTAGAAGTAATTTTGTTTTTTTACTTTGAACTAGTTGTGACCATAAATTGTTTTAGTAAAAATTTTGAAATTAACTTTCATAATCGCATCAATAATAATACTGCTCGTATATAATAATTTCCTGATTCTCGAAATTTGAAGGTATATTTGAAGATATGATATGTGAAGCACAAATTAAACATTGTTAAATTCAATTTGTAGCAAATATATTTGTTGAAAGTAATCGCGTTTGTATTAAATGTTATTTAAAAATTATAAGTTAAGATTATGTATTTGTATTCCATTAATAGTGTTATTACTATTATTATATGCTGAACACCATTAATTATATTTATGATATTATAATGTATATTGAACCACATTGTGGCCATTACTTATGTCTGAAGATTAAGGGACATACAACCTGATTTCTAATCATATGTATTTGGAAGTAAACAGTTTGTTTATTTAATTAAACATATGATTAGGTTGCAGCTAAGATACAATTTTATTTTGCTTTTATTATGCCATTAATTGATTTAAGTTAAACTTGCATTTCAAATAAAATAATTTACTTTAAAGGTTAATATAACATATTTATGTAACTATTTTGATGGGTCAGTGGGTTTTATTGGATATTGCTTATGAAAAGATAATAATAATATTAATAATATATTTAATTGAATAAATTACCGCAATAGAATATAATTAGCTTAAATTGGCAGGCAATTGTTACAATCTTAAATGTAGAACTTGGAATTTGTGCAAAGTACTAATGAAGCATGAACTGATGAAGGCGTCGTATTGTATTTTTTTCCAAGGTTGTTATAGTCACATGCTCGAGAATATTAAACTTTTTCATTAGACAAATTTCATGTTTTACCTCATAACTTTTCCTAATTCTCGTGAAAGAAAATTTCATGTTGGTCTGTAGATGACGCTACAACTTTTTTTACGTTATTACATAACCTTTGAAAGTTAACGTTTGGACTACCACTAAAAATCAGATACATCAGTCTCAATGTTACCATTTACGGCTAACCCCCAAGTTGTTCGTGGATTCTTTAAAAGCGGTTTTGTGATGCAGTAACACCCGCTTAATATCACGCTTTAACAGTGCCGGATTAAGTCTGTGGGAGGCCCGGTTGCCGCTTGGAAGGCAGGCCCCCTTTCCAACTCCCCTTTAGGGGCCATCCATATATGACGTCCATATCATACGAAAAGTTGGATTTTTCACCCCCACACCCTCCCCCTGTCCACAAGCATCCACATCAAGTTACCCCCTCCTTGTGGACGTCCACACACTGGCAACACAAAGTGCACATCTATCTCCCTAATTTAAAGGCCGGTACAATGACCCTCCATGCGGGTGTCATGAGTCCACGACAAGACAACGAATGTTGAGAGTGAGGCCCCTTCAAGACATCTAGGTTTAAAATTTATAAGTTATTTATAATTTTATTTAATTTATAAGTTCTCACTTGCAATTTATGGGTCGAATTGTTAAAAAAATAACTTTATTTTACTACATTTTTACTACGTTTATTGTTTTTGTGGACTTGCACATTCTGCATAGCTTTTCAAGCTGGTCAGTGACGCTGCAGCAGTATTCAGATCGAGTTTTGCGTGTTGCAGATTTTTATTAGTCAGCATCTGTTCTTTGCAGGATATCATTCCAGAAGATGTTGTAAATACCTGGTTTATCTGTCTTAACAGTCCTTTTGCTTTAATTTGTTTCAGTACATCCTTAATCTGCTGGTAGTCATGTTTAAGTGCCTTCGTTGTGTCAGATCTGCAGGGCCAACGCGTTGTTGTGACACGTTTGAGAGTCAATGACAAATCAATGATGAATGTATCAATGAATCAATGAAAGTCTCACTCAAGAGTTGATGCCAATGCGTTGAAATTGTGAAGAAGACGAACAGCTTTTCAAGGAAGTAAAAAAAAGTACAGCATTCGAGCAGCATTCTACAGCAAACCAAGTTTAGAGAATGTGTTGCACAAGGAATCCAGGATGCAAAACTTCTTCTCTCTCACTTTGACTCGTAGACCTTTGTCCTTACCACTCATTGCAGATGCATTGTCGTAGCTTTGTCCGCGGCAGTTTCCCAGATCTAGGTCATGTATCTTCAAAAATTCCATCGAGGCATTGAACATCTCTTGAGATGGCCATGGCCTTTGTTTGCAATGAATATTACAATGCGTTCCACTGGGCCATCTTTTTCCATGTACCTCAATACAAGGGCCAGTTGGACAATGTGGGCTGCAT
The DNA here is from genome assembly GCA_011800805.1 of Hirudo medicinalis. Classification (NCBI taxonomy): domain Eukaryota; kingdom Metazoa; phylum Annelida; class Clitellata; order Hirudinida; family Hirudinidae; genus Hirudo; species Hirudo medicinalis. The sequence goes on from MPNW01001556.1 coordinate 16,088, forward strand.
TGGGTGTAGAATCCAAAGAGATGGAGTAATACTTTGATTTCTTAACTCGAGAAATGATTTCTCCGAGGACTTGTTCACCCATTACACTGACAAGCTCTTTCATTATTGTAGATGGCAGATAGTATGTGTGACCCTTGCCGCAATTAGCTTGAGTTTCGATATGCTTTGCAAGAAAGTGGCGTACTGGGCGATGAGTTCAAAAATACCCAGAAAGTTTCCATTTCTAGTTAATCCAACCAATTTGTTGCCTTCTCTAAATGCTAAGCCGCGCTCGGCCCAAAAACGCATTTTTACTTAATTTACGAGTTTTAATTATTCTATGAAGTCCAAATTTTAAAAGATGTTTCACATGTGGTAAAGCGACCTAATATCCAAATTTGAATAAATTCCATTGTTTGATTCCATTGCGAGAAATTTTGTATTGGACGGAGTGTAAATTTAATAACACTGACTACTCGTTTCAACTCTGCCTCCAGTACTGCTCGACCTGTTGTGTCAGCTCCGTATCATTTCGCACAATTGCTTTTAACCTCCTATTGAAAGCAATTGTAGCCTTCAATGTTCTGTTGACTGCTCATGACTATGTAGCCCTTCTTGTGAATGTTTCCAATCACAGAATCAGAGAGAGAGAGAGAAAGATAGAGAGCTACTTTGTGTATGGGTGTTTATTCAAGAGCTCAATTTTCAAAGAGTGTAATTTTACACTCAATTATTTAATTAATATATTCCAAGGAATTTCGTTTCTATAAGTTATGCTTCTTATAAATAATAATGAGATTCAATGTGCTTGAAACATCATACAATTGTTATCGCTCTGAGTGTTTAAGCACTTTCTAGTACAAAGTCCCAGGAAATGCCTCGTTCCGACTTGAACGTCAAGTCCTTGAGAGTAGCTGTATCCTAGTTCGCACATTCGACAACAGTATCTTGAATTTGTATTTCTACTTGCAACATATTCTATTGGCCGACTCGACCAATAAATAATATGGGTAAACGAATGATTTTGTAGGTTTTCTCAGGATGTCGTGGATGTTCAAGGAAGCCGAGCATTCTCAATTATATCTCAAGTATCGACCTAAATATCCGGATAATGTTTACAGATTATTCGNATTTTAAAACTTTATATTGCCTTTTCACTTCTTTTCACGATTGATATCAAAGGTTCCATCTTGATTAACTTAAGTACGTGCTTCGGTAGTCAAATATTTGTCAATGCAGACGACGAATGTCGTCATTAAACGAAGCAATAATTTGATTCATCATTCAACCCATGTTGCCAGAAAACCATAGAGGCCATTTCTATAATTTTTAATTCACGGCTTGAAATGTCGTCATTGGATAAACTTTGATTCATCATTCAACCCAGGTCAATGCTCGCAAGTCAATGGCAAATGGAAGTTAGCCGTAGATGTGGGATGTGGACCAGGGACCAGTACATTGGCTCTCACTGATTACTTTCACGAAACCTTTGGCTTGGATTCCAGTGAAAGCCAAATTTCTGAAGCTATCAAAGTCCTCATTCATAAGTTTAAAAATGAAATTCTCGATATTCCAATGATTTGATTCCATATTTCCAGGCATATGGAAACCGAGATCCAAGTAAGGTGACTTTCCTCTGCCAAGATGCTTGCAATCTGTCTTCATTGTTTGAAGAATCCAGTGTTGACTTAATTACCGCTGGATTAGCCATTCATTGGTTCGACAGGCCAAAGTTTTATGCCGAGTGTAAGAAGGTGTTGAGGCCAGGAGGGTTGTTGGTGGCCTATGGATTTGGAATTAATAAATTTGACGATAAGAGGGACCAGGAAATATTTGACGAAGTAATTTTTCTATGTTTTGATCATATTACTTTACTCTAGAATAATAATAAAATTGTATTAATGCATTTCCTTAATGTTGTTGTGCCTTTTCATTTAAGTTTTACTATGGCGCCATAAGGCCATGCGGTGAAAGCGGATTGTTTCACGCAGAAGATTGTTATGCCAGAATATTTCCGGAGTTAAAAGATCATTTTCGCTCTGCAGAAAGGTGTTAATGATTCACATATTTGGCTATTTCAAACTTCCTATTGGGCACTTAGATATTGTTCTGTGTGACTATTAATTTCATTCCTTATATTTTATTTTTAGATATTAAGTATGTGAATCAAATGTTAACAAACAATTTATGTGATAGAGTCGATTCCCTAAAGTTTGAGGATGAGCTTAGTATCGAGGACTTCGTGGGATATCTGAGCAGTTGGTCTCCTTACAGAAAATATAGAACCATGAATCCCGACAAAGAGGATCCTTTGAAGATTGTTTATGAAAAGTACGAAGTGTTCTTACTAATTTTACTGTTTTTAAAATTTATTTACGTTTTTACTCTTAGTTAAAACACGTGTAATATTGTTTTGGAACATTTTGATGTAATTTCAGACTCAAGAAGATTCACCCTTCGTCTCCCATTAGACGGACGCAAACAATTTTTGTATTGTTTGGAAGAAAGGACTAAGTTCTATATTTTGAGAATAATCAATTTATAACTATAATTCCGTGGAAATATTTCAAATAACATTAAATTTTTAATTAATGAAATAAGCTCCATTTCGTGTCGAAATAGTTTCGCAATGGTTTTAATAATTTAGGGTGCCACAACTTCAAATAACAAATGGAATCATTAAACCGAACCATGAATTGTTGTTCTTCTCAACCAGCAACGAGCATTAGAACCTGTGAAAATGCGTTGAATGTCTGATATTTGTTGATAATGAATGTCTAAATTTTCAACAAGTCGGCTGAAATTGCAGAATACTCATGGTAAAAGTAAAATGTCTAAAAGTAGGTTGAAGGAGTATGGATGCAACAACTGGTAGTAACCTATGTCTATTTAAACATTTATAAAAATTAATGCGTAGATAATAAAAGCATGGATAAACAAATTTTCCTTACAATAAAATGACTTAATTCTGAATTAGCGTTGCCAAGGATGAACAAGATTAGCTTGATATTGCGTACATTAAACGTTCATGCCTGGTAGCATAGCATGTAACCGGAATAAGATTGCTAGCAAGGCATGGACTCTCACCTTTCATCTTTTTTTTTATAATTTTAAAAATATGCAAATGTATAAAAGCATGTTTTAGTCAAAGTATCTTAAAATTTTCTCGGTGACTAATATATTTGTCAATGTTTACTTAAACACGCTATTTTAAATAATAATAAAATTAAATAAATTCTGTATATAATATAAATTTCCTTTAATCGCTTTTGTTAATTACAAATTGTTTATAGCGATTTGAATTGAAAATATTTTTTTCTAAATTTTAATTCATTATCTACATAATTTATTATTATTATTATTATTATTATTATTAAGTAAGGGCGTGGTTTAATCATTGTTTACTACGGAATGTCCATTTTTATATTAAGGTGCGATTACTCTAGTATTTCCAATTCAGACTCAAAACATTTATCTGAACATTCATTTAGTAAACACACCAAGCAATAATCACAAGAATGGTAAAAAAAAGTCGGAAAGCGTGAGGATTTACTATAGCGAGGGTTACCGCCTGTGAGCTTCTTGTGTTAGATGATAGCTTGCAGGATTTGAGAGGTGATAGCTTGCAGGATTTGAGAGGTGATAGCTAGCAGGATTTGTTCTTGATATCTGTACTTTTGGACTCAACCGTCCGAACGAGATACTTACCTATGAGCCTCGATATATGGACATGAGAGTTGACGGGGTTTTGGCCAATGTCAACTTCAGATGTCATGTGTGAAGTTACACAAACATTGTAAGAACTTAACTATACTGACAGGACGATGGAGCTGGATATTGTCTATGTCAGTTCGGCGAACATTGTTCTTGAGACAAAGTTTGGGGAGGAGACGCTAACAGAAGAGACACGAAATGATATTGATAGTTATAGGTTACATTGTTATAGGTCAAAGGTGATAGACCAAGTCGATATCAGTTTTGAGAAAGGGTTCGGGGAAGAGGCCCAACCAGAGGAAGTGTGCAGTGAACCACCTGAGATACAAATGGTGTATGTGGCTCATTGGATGGATAATTCCTTTTGAGAAAATGGCTATCGAGACATGGAGGATTGAACCAGTTTATCCGTTAGTTTGCAGACCAGCCTAGAGAGTAGTAGAGGTCTACCTTGTCAATGTCATAGTGATTGTCCGGACCAAGCTTGGTCAAAAGACACCATGACTAACATTCAATTGGTATTGAGAAATCTTCGAAACTTCTCTAGCAAAGAAGACCGAGACCCACCATCACCAAAGCAAAATTTCCGTTGGAGAAGATCGGAACAAGATGTTTCAAAATACTCAGAAAAAGAAGGGAGTACTAGTCCTGAGAGGAACCTTGGCGAAAAAAAGGTCCAAGGATAAATGAGAGTAATCACGAGATCATGGCAGAAAGACGAGATAAACCGGTGATTTGAAATCTTCATCTTGTCCAATCTTAATTCAAATCATCTCAAAACACGTTTGATATGTTATGAAGCTTTCATAAGTAGGAAAGTTTCATTGCCAAAACATGTCTTAAACTTATGAGTAAGGACTCATGTCCCGCTAGAATTTATTTTCGGGCACAGGTCACTGGGTGACTCGTCTACAGTGCTAGAAATATTATTAATACATACCCACTTTTTTTTTTATAACTTCCGTATAAATTAACATATCTGTCTGAAATTTTCAGCAATTAAGTAAATTTCCATTTACAAACACCTTGTAAAATTTCCTTTCATATGGGTCAATGGTTCTTGTAAATTATGCAAATGAACGATTTTTGGCTTTCAAATATTACGACAGCTTCCGTTGTACTTTAACGAAATGCCCAAGATGCTGTGATTAGCTCTTGGTTTGAATTGAAGTTAACTGTACTTTGGGATGAAACCATAACTGGGAAACATTGAAGAATAATCGCACTAGTTTAACAAAAAAGGAATTATCGGAGCATAATACAAGTCTATGTTACTTTTGTGGCATTGGAAGTTGTGGATAGATTGCTGTGTGGTAAAATAAAACTAACGAGAAATGAATTAAGACAAAGTTGTATTTGGAAGGGAAATCAGATTATTTAACTTTTAAAATACTTTATTTTTCACTATATGATAATTTTCCTTGATTATTTTAATTGTGTAAAACTTACTTTTACAACTACAGTCGATCAATAAACAGGAAGACATAATGCCTTCAGCACTCAAAACCCCAAAGTCCATTTACCTACCAACATTAAGCAGTCCTCAATCACACTTCGTCAATTTATAAAATGTCAAATTTCAGTAATCTCAAACCATCACTTCCCTATCAATTACACTAACAAATTCAAACTTATTTGGAACGTCCTGGTGTTAGTCTCTTGAATTACCGAAACACCAAGTTAAAAGCAATTTATTTGTAGCTCAACAAAAAACAAACAGTATTTTCAAAATGCTGATAAGTCCACAGAAGCAAAGCACATCATGACCTCAGAAGGTCATAAATAAAGGTCAAAGTTCACTGGAACAGGGGAAAGTCAAAGCCGTATTCACTAAGAGAGGGCAGCACTGGCATGGGCCTGCACCTTGTCGGCAGTTCGTCGAACACCGTCATGTCTGCTGCAGATCATTGTTTGGGATTATAATTAGTTAATTACTGATTATTATTTCATTTGTCAATACTTTAACAAGTTAGCGAAGTAATAAGCAACAAGAGAATCACAAATGCGCCCATTATTAAATCCATTTTATAGCCAGACGATTTGGGCTTATTCCTGCACCGTACCAAAAAACAATCTTAATCACATGCTAACCGAGGAAAGCATCATCCTGTACAGAATGCTTGTCCAGATCACCCTCATATTTGCCTCTGTAGCTCGGGTCGAAAGGAAACCAGTTCAAGACCTGCTCGAGGTAGGCAGATGGTTGCTCCTCGAGCGGCCAGACATCCTCGTAATTGTCTGCAAATAAATTTTAATTTTTATGTAAACTAGGAATTATTCCCTTAGCTTTTGCTAAATTCACACATGTGAATTGTGCAATGCATTGTTTGATAATATCTTTTAAATTACTTAATTAAACAAAGTGTGACTCCCCCTTGAAATTAGTTTTTTGCAACAAAGTGAAATCAAACAGATCTGTTAACCTTTTTATCACATAACATCACATCTTGATAATATGCTAAATGGTTTATAAACCAGGAAATATACATAATTGAATAAATTATATATAATATATAACTTTTGTTCTAAAAGCTTAATGCATTTCAAAACACATTGCTTGTATTGAACAATTTGAATAGTTCTTAACAGGCACCACCTTACAAATCAAACAACCCAACACTCACCTGCAGCTGAAGGTGGGAGGTTCATCGTCTCTATCTCTGGCCATTCCTCCTCTTCCTTCACAGGAGAGTCTTTCAACTGGACGATCCTCTTGGTCTTCTGCTCAGCTTTTCTGAGTGCTGGTGTGCAGACATTTTCTTGAAGATTCTAACAAAATATCAGACTTATTGTAATATTAAAAGTAAATTTATTTATCCTTCAAAGTCATTTACATAATTAAATGGTTTGAAATAAGGTTTAAGTAATTGTACAGCTCATTTAAAGTCATAAATCAAGTACATACAAATTCAATCTTCTTGGCAAAATGCTCCAATCCTCCAATTTTCTTTCCTCCCACTTTTGAAGTACTGTTGATGTGATTGGTAAGAGTTCCAAGAGGTTTTCTTTTTGGTTTTACAGTTGACTTCACATCTTTGTTTTCTGAAAACCAACAATTGCAAAGTAACTCAGTTTGTTCGATAAGCTTGTGATTTGACTACAAAGCTGGGCTATGATTCAAATAAAATGAATGGTGAGATTAGGTGTTTGTGGAGTTTCAAGCAATTACGTTAAAATGTCCTAAAAAGCGTCCTTCACAAAAAAAAAGCTAAACACCATTAAGTTTCAACAAAACGTAAAATTTCCTCAAAAATTAACCTTTAAAAACTGGTGTGTTCAAATTAGTAATTGGAAGAGTCGCCATAACAAGGCCGTTAATCCAAATTCAGCTGCCAACGATTGTCAAGAAATTTTAAAATCCGCTCCGGTATAGTGATGGGGCTTGTTTACGTTAAATTTTTTTATGCATATTGGGCGCAATGTCAGTCTTTTTTAAATTATGAAATTATTTAAAATTTACTTTTACTCTAAAACAAAGAAATATATTTTTATTGCTGATTAAAAATGAATTTTACAAGCTTTCAAATGACAAATTGTAACGTTGTGTCTCTGCGATATTAAACATAAAATAACATTAATGTACAGTGGTTTAAGTGGACTATTTATAGTGATAAACCGCTACTTTTTAATTCAATATCCAAATTTCGATAGTCCTACTTTAAATAGTTGCAGCGAATCTGAATATATTGTCTCCTCATCAAGCTTGTTCCACAGATTAACTGCTGAAGTAAATATTCTTCAGAGTGCCCCTTGCTTTCCTGCACAGCTTATATCCATGCCCTCTTGTGGAACTGTTTTTGGTGGTCTCAAAGAAATGTTCAGGCGGCAAATCTTCTCTTCCTGTTAATTACTTGAACGTTTCTATGAGATCACCTCTGCTTCTCCTTATTTATAGGTTCGTTAATTTGCACCTTCTTAATTTCTCCTTGTAATTCAAATTTCCTAGACCCTTAATGATCCTTGTTGCTCTTCTCTGCACCCTTTCCAAGGTTTCAATGTCCTTCTTTAAGTGGGGTTCCATACATGCCTTAATACAAGCAGTATTAAGATGGGTTCTCACCAATGCTTTGTATAATTTTAATATGATGATTTTCTCCATGCTGACCACTGTCCTCTTTATCAAACCTAATACTCTGTTTGCTCTCTGAGCAGTTTCTGCACATTATATCGTTGATCTTGTGCATAATCAATCCCAGATCTTTTTCTTGCTCTGACTGGTTTAACACCTTTCCCCAAAATTCATATTCTACCATCTTGTTCCTACTCCCCATGTGCATGACTGAGCATTTGTTAACATTGAATAGCATCTACCACTCCTGTGACCACTTATATAATTTATTTAGACTCACTGGCCTGGTTGTTCTAAGAAGTGCAGAAGAAACAGCCGTCGGCCGCAAATTGAAAGCTTTACAATTAAATGAAATAAGTCATTCTGCAGTTGACAGAAAGAACAATACTTTATGAACTACTAAAACAGTCAGTGGACGATCGCTAATAAAGTATATTGCAAAATTTTATTGAAAGGCCTGGTGAGCATTTAAAATGAATGAATTCATTTGAATGAATAACTAATTTCAGTACAACTTCAATTGTTGGATAAGTTAACATCGTTAATGCATTTTATTCCTTAATATTTACGGAATCCTAACTGGCGACGTGATTAATAACAAATTGTTGTTAGCAATCGAACAAGATGAAGAGACATTGCAAGGATCAAGATTTAAGACTTGTAGTACAAAAGAACCTTGGACAATGCGCCTCACTCTTGGATTATCAAATTCATTGTGCATATTCATATTCATTCATACCATGCATATTCATATCATGAATATTGATATGAATCAATCACAGTTAACCATTTTGCCACACCACCAACAAGATGGATGGACACTGGGATGCTTAATAACATCCGACCTGATGACTTCATGACTTCAAGACTCATTGTGAATTATGAAGTATAAAATATTAATACTTTAAAACTGTGAATTATTAGCCAGTAATATGTTTACTATTACTTCATTGTAACATCGGTTGGTGACTTTTAATGATTTTAATGACAAATAAAACAAAACGAACAAATAAAAAAAAATGCTTTACACAAACATGTCTAAAATTGAGACTCTAAATATGTCACAACACAAACAACCAGCAGCGCCAATAATAATTAACGACATTAGTCACAATTATATTTAAAATAACTGTAATGGTGATTATTCTAATTACATGTCAAGACATCACTTTTCATCGCATTTCAAAGTCACAAAGTGGCGAACACAAAGCCACAACGTCACAAGTTGAAGAACTTCAATCAGAAGATTTCATGAAGCACTTCAATAAGATAAAACTGAACTGTTATTCTCCACCCTGTCACGATACTATGCGATGGACGAACGGACGGATGGACAGATGGACAGAGGAATGAATGGATGGTTGGACGGATGGATGGATGGATGAATGGATTGATGGATGGACAGAGAAATGAATGGATGGATGGCTGGATGGACGGACGGATGGAGTATTAACGAATGAATTTAATATCCAATCGACCTCCAAAGTGTCGCTCCATTGGTTCAATCCATTGCTCCCCGTCTCGGTTAATGCCAACCTGCCTAGGAGGCTTGCATTGTCATCAATATTAATGAGGTCTGCTTATGCATATTAAATTATCCTATTACGTCATTCTTGCATCATTCGATGTGCTCCAATTACCAATAAGTGGCCAGTAATGTATTTTTATTTAAATTCCATAATTTCTAAATTTGACTTGAAATTAATTTCAATTCTTATTTAATTCTAGAAAATATAATCATAATAATTAGCATAATTACATCGTTATCATAATTGTATCATTATCATAATAACGTCACTATCATAATTACATCGTTATCTAAAATATGAAGTTAATTATTAAATATCATTTGAAGTTACTTTAATTCCAGTCGTCCTTATTAAGGATGGTGACCATCAATAACAACACTTTGATAATAATAATAATAATAGTAATATTAATAATAATAATAATAGCAAACAACGGCAAAAAAAACATCACCCTCGTCATCATCACCATCATCGTTACCTCCTCCCTCCAGTCGACATGTCTGGTCTTTCTTCCAGGAATAGCGTGTCACGTGGATATTTTCCACCTTCAATCTTCATACTTCCACCATCTGTCATCCATCACTCCCGGACTTCTAGTTGCATCGTCGTCGTCGTCATCATCATCATCATCGTCGTCGTCATCGTCATCGTCATCATCGTCATCATCATCGTCGTTGTCGTCGTCGTCGTCGTCATCATCATCATCATCATAACCATCGTCGCTATCATCAGAATCGCTAGAATCATTTGCATTATAGTGTAATGATTACACGACCATCCTCGTGTAATCATTTTTATTTTGAAAGCATATTTAAAAAAATTAAAATATAGATTAGTGTTCCAGATTTCTGTGTTGCCGCAGGCTGGAACAAGAGCATGAGGTCGATTCGGTTGCTTGTACTCAAACTTCGATGCTTCTGGTTTTCTGTTGCCTGCCTGAAAATCTGTGATGTCGGTCTCCGCTTTATCCACTTTTCTTTTCGAAACTTGCCAAAGAGTTTGAAGAAAGACTGGTGGATGGTGACAATCGAGTGTTTGTTGAAAACTGCGATGCCATGCTTTCTCCGAATTATTTGTTCTAGGTAAACCATCAATGACGAGATCGCGGACATTCCTTGGCGGGATGGCAAACAGAGGTTCTGCTCTGCGGTTTTGTAATTGTTTTCAAATGTAGTTGCCTTCCCAGTAATCGAATCTACATCCTTCTACAAGGTAAGACAGAAGAGATATTCCAAAAGGTTTTCCAAAAGGTTCGTCAGCTAAACTTGACCCGTTAAGTATGACGGCAGACTTTGAAACAGCCAGTAATATGTTTACTGCCAAACAAAATGCCGTTAGACATGGTTCCCCAACCGTTCAACTGGCTGGATGCCTTTTCCATCTTGGCCAATGTTTATGGAGGAAAGTGTAGGAACTTCATCTGGCAGACCAGATGAAAACATGTCGTGACGATGAAAACGCCCGAGTTCGTGTCAAGATGCTTTTGGTTTTAAATTTTCTTCCGAGAGTTGACGTGGCAAATGCATTTGAAATGTTGGTGGAAAGTTGACCGAGTGGAATTGAACCAGTGCTCGATTACTGGGAAGACAACCACTTTGGAAGACAAATTCCGAATAGCAGAGCAGATCCTCGGTTTGCACGAGGAACCACAGAAACTTTCGCTTATCCACGTGGATTATCATCTTCCTTCCTTCCTACTTGTTCGAATTCCTGGAACCAATCACTGACGTCAATCAGGCACAATCGGTAATGACGTCATCGCTACGTCATCGCATCACTTACGCTGGAAAGAACACTTCGGTAATTGTTTTCCGCACGTTGACGACGTCTTAATGAGACTCCAACACTTTGTCCATGGACGCTAATGATAATGATTGCGATTATGAATATTGTCATGACGATGACGATGATGGTAATGATGATGACGATGATGACGATGACGATGAAGACGACGACGACGACGACGATGATGATGATGATGATGATGATGATGATGACGATGACGATGACGATGATGATGAATATTGTGATGTTGATGATGAACCACTATGGTAAATGGCTCCTTCTTTAACTTTCTTTCATTCCATCGAGTAACAGCAAGTCACGTGTCTTCGACGCTCGAACTCTTCAAGCGCCAGTTAAAGACTCACCTCTTCAAAATAGCGTTGGACGGAGAACCGAGGCGCCTCTGACGCTCTGCATACGGCGCCATAAAAATGAACTATTATTATTATTAGCGATAAATTCTGAGGCCAAAATATTCTATTA
>MPNW01001557.1:6869-25062 GCA_011800805.1 Hirudo medicinalis
GAAGCGTTTGGTAGGTTTAAAGTAATACCGGAAATTGTTTATTTCTAATAAACCGGTTAATTCTTTGCTATTATGGTATCTAGGCATTAGAATAAATAAATAGTAGTTATAATAATAATAATAATAATTAATAATAATAATAATAATAATAATAATAACAGATCATTTGTAAAGCGCTATAAGCATAGAGAGAGAGGCACCTTGGTTTTCGGTTTATTGCTATCCTGAAGAGATGGGTTTTCAACTGACGCTTGAATTGCTCAAATGTAGATTGAGAAATAGTGATGGGGGAAGTCGTTACAGAAGGCACGCGAGGCACGAAAGTGGTCAGGGATTTGAATGAGATGATTGAGATGGGTGGGTAGGGAGGATGTAGCTATGGTGCGTTAGGTGATTAAGTACTGAGAAACTCCTACCACGGAACGCACCGACAGGGAATAATCAGAGGAGTGCCCCAATCACCGAACGTTTCGGCCCAAACTCCTTACGTTCTCAAGGAGTTCTCAGGCGGATTTCCCTGTCGGTTATGCCCTACTTAAACCATCTACATCCATATCCACATCTACTATATTCATTATATGGTTATCGACTAAAGACGGCGACCTTTGCACATCAATATCATATAATGCAACCTGAGCGTTATAATTTCCTTGAACTGGCCGCCTTCACTGAATATTACTCTCACCGGCCGCGCGCATGTATCAATAAACATTCATTAGCGTTTCACGTCATTTTGCGAATGCGCGCACCATCTCTTCACCAACCAGACCGCATTTTCTCCTTTCTTAGCAACGCTTATGGCCTCTCATCTCCCAAATCCAGCACGATGACGCCTCCGCGGCCTCCGACATTTTTGTCATAGCCTTAGTTCTTTCCCGACTCGACAAACCGATTTGAGTGAGGAACTTGTAGGCCGACTTCCCAACTAAACCTCTCGCACCAACTTCAACGGGCATTAACTTTACCCGAAAATCGCTATCCTCCAGATCTTTCGCTAAATCCGAGTATTTCTCCGTTTTCAGCACATTACTCGCTTCGATCCTATCCTCCCACGGTACCGTCAACTTTACCAAAATGAAAGCGTCTGACAACGACGATGCGAGAACAACATCGGGCTTCCTGCCGCTATCCCTAAGCAATTGGGGATAGTGTCTCAATCCTTCTAGGTCGGCTGCGACGGTACAATCATTAGCCTCTGCGAGAATGTCTCTCCTCGGAGGGAGTCTGTTTTTCTTGCAAGAAAAGCCCTCTCGCAAGAAATATACCTTCCGCTGCAATATAATCTTGCGAGAATTTGCTCTTGCTACCGCCATTTTGGTGGCTTCCACCACTTCCTTTAGGACCTTATTGTGTCGCCACGTGTACCGGCCATTGTCAAGAGCTTATTTGCAATTTGAGAGCACATGATGGAGTGTCTCGGATTCGCCTTGAACCTTCCTTGTAATGGCACTACTCCGATTACCCGCAACCCCTCAACAGCTTGCCTAACCGTGTCGCTTTTCTTGGTTTTTATCGGTGAGGGAATCATTAAAAACTTTGACCCAGGCTTTTAACCGATTCCTCGGAAACTGTGGGAAGCCTTGTCCCGCTACAACAAACGAGACATCGCTGCAAATTTTCCCTTTAACGAGGGCGAGACTTCTCGATTTTGCAGGTTTAAAAGCCATTTGGCACCACCCTATAAGGCTTTAAAAATTTTTTTAAAAGGTTGAACGTATCCAGAGTGTTCTGGACCCGAAAATACGTCTGAATAATTTGAACTACGTGACGCGGCATAATGATAGGTGATTAAGGAGATTTTAAAGATGATGATACAGTGTAGTTTGCAGTGCAGTTGCATCAGGCATTCAGTGATGGCTGGGATCGAGAAGAACGAGAAGTTTAGCTAGTTTATTTGAGGTGCACAAGGGAGTGGATACGAGAAGTGCCGTAAAGAAGGGTTTTACCACGTTCACCGCTTCCGCGCAGAGCTCAAGAGAGGACCAGAGAGAAGAAGTTATGTCGACAGAGTTGAACGGACGGATATGTCGATAGCCCAGATGAGATGGTTACATTGGATTTTATTGTAGAGGTGGCGTTCTGTTTAAAGCTGAGATGGGAGTCAAAAGTGATGCCGACGAGTTGTAGGGTAATAAAAGAAGGTAATATCACACTGTAGGAATTACCAATTAAATATGAGTTTTTTAATTTTTAATCAAACTTTGAAGGTTGAGCTCATTTGTCATCAGAGTATTTGGAGATGCTCAAGATTACATACCTATTGACAATTTCAAAATTGTGCAAACTGTGGAGTGGATATTGAAACATCAAACCACCAAAGGACTCTTCAAGGAACCTCCAAAGGGAAGAGTGTCTGATGCAAAGATGCAGGTACTTCAAAAGCATTCATCCTTGGTGACCGATTTAGACAAAAATTACAAGATTTAATTTCCAAGGGTGGATCATCGTCGGGAATTGCTCTCACAGCATATGTAGCAGTAACTCTCCTTAAGAACAAAAACGTTAGTTATAAGATCATTCAACTAAGTATTTTAAATATTTATATCTTAAATTAATATCTTGAATTTGGAATTACTTTAGTAAGGTTCTAATTCGAAAACGAGAATACCAAGATTATAACTTAAATGTATAGAGAATAAAGTTGAAATCTTTTTCTGTGCTGGTTTTCTTTAATTTATTTTCACATATATTTTAAAATCTTCTATTTCATCTTATTTGTCTTTCACAGTTAGGGGTTGCAGGTCTGCAAGATAAAACAAAATTGACGATTTCTTATTTGGAAAACAACTACAAAAATTACTCCCGAGATCCATACGTACTCAGCATCCTCAGTTATGTGTTCCGTTTGGCAGGAAGCACTGAATTAAGCAACGTACTTAAATTACTTGCTTCGCTGGCAACTAACAAAAGTAACACATTTGCATGACTTAAAACTATTTAATTTTGTAATTCCGTAATTAAATAACAGTATAAACAATTTAAATCGGTCAATTAATGCACATGAAGAGCAGTAAAGTAATTCTGTAGCCTAGGTTACATTTTCATAATTTGAAATTAGGTGGAATGACATACTGGCACAAAGAAGCAGGCATTCACAGTGATCCAAATGAATGGACTCCTCCTTATTCAAGACCTCAGAGTAATGATGTGGAAATGACATCATATGTTCTTTTGACATATGCCACGCAAAATGATCTCTCAAAATCAATTTCAATTGCCAAGTGGTTAATTAAGAACANCAGTGGCTTTTTCACACCGTGTACTTAATATATGCAAACTGGGCCTTATAATTTCTTTGTAGCGGCAGCCGGACTTAGAAATTTTCGGGACTCGACCGCGGGCCTTTACGCGACCGCGGTTTGGTCCACAGTCCATAGTGCTTTGCGAGCCCGCGGTCGGTCCATTTCACCCGACAATACCACGCGTCTCTCGGCCAATGATTTGGCCCCGTCGTTCAGTGGATCATTTACACCGGAGGTCGACTTTATAGGCTTTCTCCGGCTATCGTGAAGTGGCTTAAGATTTCTTCTGGCTCCTCAGGTGCCAGATCCAGAATGATGCTGCTTCTGCGGCCTCAGACATCCTTGTTATAGCCGGCTTCTTTCTCGGATAGACAATCCAATCTTCTCGAGGAAAGCGTAAGTCGTCTACGCCCCTTGCGCCAACCTCGGTGGGGAAGAGGTCTGTCCGGTATCCCTTCGCTTCCAGGTCCATCGACAGGTCTGCATACTTATCTGGTTTGAGCGCGTTGCTGTATTGAAGCCTGTCCTCCCACGGTACCGTCAGCTCCACCAGAATGATGGCATCCGTCGACGACGACAAGAGCACCAAGTCCGGCCTCTTGCCACTCTCTATCAGCACCTGGGGATAGTGCCTCATCCCTTCTAGGTCGGCTGCGACAGTCCAATCGTTTGCCTCTGCAAGAATGTCTCGCCTGGGAGTTTGACATCTCTTTCTGCAGAGGTGGGCGAAGCCCTCGCGCAAGAAATAAATCTTTCGCTGCTTTGCGATCGTGCGCGAGTTTGCTTTGGAGACTGCTGCTTTTGCGGCCTCACACACTTCTCGAAGGACCTGGTTATGTCGCCATTTATTATTTTGTTGTTGTTGTTTATTATTATTATTACATGTCCTTTATTATTAAATTTATTATTTGAAATTAAGTAGCGCTTTTATGTGATATGTTATAGGATACCGTTCTTGGCCTCGAAGCATTGGCTAAATTTGGTTTAATGGTCGTACCATCTGGAGTTTCTCAGGGTCTGTCAGTGCAAGTCAGTCAAGATGCCTCGTCAGATATTCACAAGTTCCAAATTGTTAACAAAGAAACAGCTTTATTGCTCCAATCTGTCCAGGTAATTTTCAAGATTCCTTTTATATAACAAATTAACTTATTCATTTACGAATTATTAAATTGTTCAGCATCTTTGCATTTAAAAATATCGTGGAATTAGTAAAGAAAGTGAAAGAAAAAATAAGAATAGGAAATTAAAAACATGTTTTAATCTAACAAACCTGATTTGTTCAAATAGCTTCCCTCTCAAACAACTAAAGTGAAGTTTTTGGCAAAGGGTGAAGGTCTTTCTTTGGTTCAGGTAATGAAGCTGAATCGACAATTTACTGAACTACATCTTTCTCACTTCTAAGTTTTTGAAAAATTATTTATCAGATCAATGTGCAATACAATATCAAATCACAACAGAAAAGTGAACTTATTACTCAGTCACTTTCAGCAAAGGCAAATGACACAAAATTGGATCTTCAAATTTGTTTGAAGTTTGTCAATGTTTTCATATTTTACAGTTTCAACAATATAGCACTATTTTCAAGCAATATTAATATCAAAATTGTTAGTTATAAAAATTATATCTTTGTTTATCAATATTTATCATCTCCATTAATAACTGCAGTTTCATTCCAAAATGGCAATTTCTTTACTTTCATAAATTCTTTAGATTAATTAAACTACCTGGTTATATTGTATTACCATATACATTTCTATGTCGTTAGCCGAGTGCGCTTTGATGCGGCTTCGTTAGGAGTTCAAACCCTTACGCTCGCAAGGGTTTGCATAATTAACAACTTATTTATTTAGAACGCCCACAGAATATATTTCAATTCTTTCATCTCCGATTAAATATTACTAATTTGCAGATGGTTTGGTACGGAGTTGTCAGGAATGGTTCTCACTGAAGTGAACTTGTTGACTGGTTACGTTTTATCGGGAGGTTATGAAGATGCTTTGAGACATGGTTTGGGAATTGCCTTCATGAAACAGGAATACAAAAATAATGCATTGTCTTTGTACCTGGATGGAGTGAGTGAAAATGTTTAACATTTTGAGACAAATTATAACTTTGCTGATATTATTTATCCTGATTTCGGTCATACCATAATGGAGGCCATATAATATATTACAGTGTTGTAATATAACTCAAATGTTAAACATAAAAAATTAACATAAAAAACTAACCTTGAAAATGAAATAAATAAATAATGTTGGTTTGCAATTGCTAAACCTCGGAGTTACTATAATATAACTCATATGTTAATTTTTTTTATGTTAATACGTTATTTTAACATATTAATTTTGTATGTTAATATGTTATGTCAACTTATTAACATACGAGTTATATTATAATACCTCTGAGGTTCAGTAATTTAAAACCAATATTATTTATTGATTTCATTTTGAAGGTTACTTCAGATGAACTGTGCTTCACAGTAAAATTGGAATCAGCATTCTACGTAAAGAAGGTGAAGCCAGCTTTGGTGAAGACTTACCAATATTACTCCCCTGGTAAGTTATATAAACAATAAATTCCATAAAACATAAAAATTTAAATGAATTTATCGTTTAATTCTAATGATGTTATGATGCTATATTGAAGGTGTTGTTGCAACTGGATACTATTCACCAACATCAACCTCTGCTGTTGTGAACATTTGCGATCCTATCTTCAACATCGATGGACGAAAAAGATTGACTTCAAAAATGCATTAAAACACAAAACGGCTTGCTTTAAATATTTGAACCCACAATTGATTTATTGGAATAAATTTAATTTGGCATTGCAATATTTTGGTGATTTAGCAACTTGTCCCTCTCTTAAAAATAATATTACATCTCTACTGTATCGGGAATATTCTCATGAAGTGATATTAAAAAAGCAAACGATGAATGACACATTAACTAGTCATATTTAAAAGGTAAAAATGCGAATGTTTTCTAAACCGGAAACCAGACGTAAAAGGTTTCGCATCAAACCGAAATCATTAACCACTCGGATATCTTTGCCCAGAATGATCTATGCGGAATAGCTCTACTAATTTCAAAATTTACTGACAACTAAATTATAAATAAGGAGTTGGCAGTTAAAAGGTTCAAGTTAACCGTTTTGTGTAGGAAGAGATGTCCCCAGGCCAGCAAACTTTGGTAGTCGTCATAATATTTTATCAACTTCAGTTTCTTTGAATTCACCAAGAAGCTCGACATTGTTAAAAGATCATCAAAACAGGAAGAATAGGAGCTTGACCGGGGATTACTCGAAAATGGTACAACAGAAGACACTTCAGAAATTGTCTCAGACAGAAGCAGAAATCTGTTTTCCTTTTTTTTTAATACGCATATTAACATGTGGGGACATGGCTACGGACAGAAATTTCGGGCCTTTATGTTGTTAAACAAGGCAATATTTTACATACTAGACAAAGTAAGGTCAGTCTTAAGAAAGCGCATCCTTCCGCACTTCAAAACCACTACATATTATTTTCTCACAACAAAATGTTAAACCAACAAATCATCTTTTAACATTACTTATATTCTCTCTGTACTATATAAAGAGCAAATGCAAATGCGATTGCTTTATGCAAATCTCTAACCTTGGAGGTGTTTTGTCATCATATTTTAATCTGTCTCAGCTCACATATTTAGCACCTCTATATCTTATTGGAATTTACTAAGGATGCCATATGCGGACAAATTGTATATCATGGTAATCATTATTGCTTAATGATTTTGTTCATGTTGTTATAACACTGCGACAAGACATTAAATAATTTTGTAATTACGTTTATAAGTGATTATTGTTGTGTTTAGAATCTTTCTAGGGCTACCTCTATGTTCGCTGATTAAGTATATAGCATCTCACAAAAACTCACAAAATCTCGCAAGATCTCCAATATTACCATTCAGCTAATAATAACGAAAGCGATCGGTACGCAATTACTAGCAACAGGGATTATATAAGTGTGGTATTTCAGGTAATACAACTCACTTGTTACATGAATATTGTAATAAACGACGGGGCTTAATTTATGCCGAGTTTATTGTTGGGATTATTCAGCAAATATTCAATTATCAACTGAGTGGTATTAACTGTAAATACCAAGCTTACGTAATAATCAGATATTGCGTAACGATCAGTTGCGTGATTATTTGCTGAATAGAAATGTTCTTTAATGTGGGCTTCGAGATTCTCTGAGATCTTGTGTGCCTCTGTGTGATCTTTTATGATCGCTGTGGAACTAAAAGATAGAATATAACGAAAACTAATTAAACATAAACATAACTACAAAAATTAAATTAATGGCATTTTCAGGGTTATAACAATATTTACTGAATAAATCCAACAATGAAGTCGGCAAAAATCAAGCCCCTTCGTTTATAACAATCATCATTGCTTGCTGCTATTGCATAACTACTAGTTTGCAGAAATAGCATTTAGATAAATTAATTAATTGAGCCATTTGAGCATGTCAACTGCACTTGTCAAAAACAAGAATATATTTGTGATATTTTAGGTTACATTTTTTTATGAACAACCTCAGGAAAAGTCAAAATTCCTTTTTTTTTTTAAAGAGCTTTGGGACATAAACATACATTCTAAATACATTTTAATCGACATTCTAATAATTAATAGTTGAATTGTGCCATTAACATGTAAATAGGTGAGTTGAATTTTGGAATGATGTAATTTAAGGTGACGATAATGTTACATCTATCTGGTTGTGATATCGAACTCTTTTCCACAATGAATAGTGAACTTAATATTTTACTTTGGTTAGATGCAAATTGCCTTTTTCTTAACAAAGCCTCTTACAAATTATTAAATTCAAAAACAAAAAAACTCACCTTGACAATCTCTCAATTTGCATTTTTATTTGTGCAATCGACCAAGTTAAATCTTGTAAATTTTTAGGTATTATAATTTGACAACACTTATCATTTAAACCTCACATTGACAATTAACAAGTAAGGTCTTTTCAAGGTGTTTTATTACTTTTGGTTATGTGCAATATATCTTAATATTAGTTTTCTTGTTGTTCTCTATATCTGTTATTTAATTACATAAAGTTTTTTCTTACTTTTATTGACCTATTCTATTCCTTATTCCGATCAGCGGGATAAATGTCCCTTAGGCTTGTCCTATTGGGTTATGTTGTTTTTCTTACTACGTTGTGTACAATTTTGATTGTTTTAGGAGCAATCCAAATAAATGTTAAAAATGTTTAAAAAAATAATGAATAAATAATTGCATGTTTAATTACATAATTAAATATGTTTGAAATAGTTAAGTCAAGTCAAATTTATACAATATAAAGCTTAATAACTTGTACCTGAATTTAGCAAAATGACAAATAATATTTGCTGTTCGTCATTTCACGATGCATATTTCATAT
The DNA here is from genome assembly GCA_011800805.1 of Hirudo medicinalis. NCBI lineage: Eukaryota > Metazoa > Annelida > Clitellata > Hirudinida > Hirudinidae > Hirudo > Hirudo medicinalis. The sequence continues at coordinate 15,549 of MPNW01001557.1, forward strand.
AAGTTATAAAATCATATCATGAGCTTGAAAGTGAACCAAATTATTGCAAGGTAACTGGCTGGAAAATATCTTGGATTCCTTGAAGAATGGTTGCAATAATTTAAATTGCACTGACAAAGGGTTCCAGATAATGCACCGACAGTTGTTGAACTACAGCCTTCCAAACCACTTTTGCAATATTTCATTACTAACTTACTGCCTGTGACAAATTCAGATATAATCATCATCAAATTCAAAACATTATTGTTTCTTAATCATGAAAATAATTACCTGACAATTCAGCTTGAAATTTAGCGCAACCAGCACCTTCACAAAATGAAGTATGGCTTTCATCGCATGATGCAAAGAAAGAACCACACAAATAACATCGTATTGAGTTTGCAACTGACAGAAAACTAGAAAATAAAATAATGCATGCCAACTTGGATGCCATGATGAAAATCTTTCAACAGATATCTTTACAATGGTGTTCAATAATATTTGGCGTCCAATTGCAGGAAATGGCTGCCAGATAATTGCTGCTGTGACGTTAATAGGAGAACAAATGACATGACTACTGCGTCTCGGGCCAGCAAATAATTGCTTTGAAAATGATTGTTTACATCTTATCTCTAATTGTTAAAAATTATTGTTTAAATATAGTGTTAATTTTAGTTGATGAAATAGGCAAACTGGTGGATGAACAAATACTAGCGAATGATTTGGTTTATTGTTCAACAAACCAGAAAAGCCACTTATTTAATATCCGTAGCTTCAAACTGAATTTTGCATGCAAGCTGTAAACTCAAACCAAACTCAAACAGTTGCTGAGTTCAATGGCGTGTTTTCTGCCGAGAGAAAAATCGAACAGAAATTTATATGAGTCATCCAATATCGTATGATTTTGAGTTTGATCCTCGTTGTAATGCTATTTTGATAGCGAAGTTCAAGTTTAAGTTTTAATTATTGTAAACATTCTTAATGCTAAATTTTCCTTCAGAATTTCAATTAATTGTCTCAGAAAGTTGAAATGTTGCTGATGACGTTGTGATCATGATTGAGAAACCGTCAATTTACATTAATTATTTTTAATTATTTTTTTGCCTGTAATCGATTTCATCAAATCAATAATTCATTTTAAGCTGACATTTTTCAAATTGTGCCCTTACAATCAGAATTTTTTACAATGCAGCTGCTTTTATGAAGGCATCAATTTGTTCGCATATCGAAACATTTACAAAGTTCATTTAACAATGTTGATGCTGTTATGCAATTTACAAAAATATCGATGTATTTAGATCACTTCGTCCTATATTTCTTAGCGTAGTTCTTACGTAATGGAATGGAAGTTAAACAGTGAATTAGTGACATTTCTGAACAGCTATTGTTTCTCTTCCTTCACCAGGATGCAACGTTGCGGAACGAAGTTTATTTCAAATGAGGAAAACAGGGTGGTGACTAAAATCCCCGCAGCACAAAGCAGTCGTAGATGATTTAAGCAATCGTTGAAAATCATTTTCAATCGACATCACACATGTCGTGGACATGCGCATCGCGTTTCTATGTCAAACTTAATGTAATTTGATTGGCATGTCGTGCCATCTCAACATGTAATCCAGTTTCATACCAAGTCATTGGATCCTTTATTTAATTTATATTATATTTTAATTTATATTATATTAGATTATATTTAATTTTTATGTGATCTGAAACTTATTCGGAAGTCAGGATTTTATAAAAAAAAAAATAACAAAAAAACTGTGAAATTGATTAACATTCAATTTGATTTCATGGAGGAACAATGATCACATTGTGATTTAAAGAAGAGTTTTCACGCTTTAGCATGCATAACAGAGTAATAAATATATCTTGCACATCTGATGACGGACTCATATCGTCATTAAAAAGAACATTTCATGATAACTTCAGGATATTAAACTGCGTCAGAGTTGTGATAATTGATCGATTTCATCCATTACTAGAAATGTTCGTTGAAACAATCAATAATCTGATGGTCTATAAAAGGGCTCGCATCCCACCAGCATCTCCATCGGAGGATAGAAGTTCACAACTTCAAACCTTTGATTTTTGCAGGTGTTTGAAATATGGATGCCACTGGAGGGAATTTGGTCGTCGGGATGAAGTTTTTCATCCTTGTTTTGATGCTTGGAGCTTGTGCTGGGGAAAGGTTGGAATAATAAAACTTATGAATTACAAGATGCTTAGTGTCTGATTATTTATAATTATTAAACTTATTTTTGCAATTTTGAATGATTTAAAAAAAATTAAATAATTGTTTTGAAATAAATTTCTATATTCAGATATTCAGTATTCAGATATATAAAAGTTGGAATGCTTTTTCTAATCATATTTTCTAATTATCATGCTATAATAAATTCAAACTTTCAAAAAAAAAAAAGCATCGCGAAAGAGTAATTTATTTATAGCCATCTGATAATGTGAACAAGTAACATGTACTTAATTAATTTTTTGTATTATATTTCTTTATTCATTATTATTAATTTCATAACTGTCTTTATGTTTCAGTAACTACACATTGACTGCTCCACAAAAGTTCCGGGCAAATACTTTGTATAAATTTGCTGTATCCTCTTATGGAGTCTCAAAATCCGACTACACTTTGAAAGCTAGGATCGAAAGCAAGTCTGGAAAAGTTGTGGTTGAAGGAAAGTTTGTTGTCAAACAATCTGGTGAGTTTGTAATTCGTTCATTCGGTTTCATTAATAAAATACTACTACTACTGCACAAAAAATACCTTTATATTTTATTCGGTTACATTAGAAACTCAAAAGATCTGCTAATTATAATTAAAAATAATTTTAAACATAATTTTAAGTTAAGTGCTAATTTTATTCCTCAGATTCGACAAAATTGTGCAGTCTAACAGTAAGTTGAGTTCTGTAAACTTTATGCATGATTTTTACAAGTCATAAATTCAAATTTTTTATCGTAAAGATCCTTCACAAGTCCCACCTGGAGACTTTAATTTTGTAGCAGAAGCGGTCGGAAATGTCAATTTTAACGTTACTCACAGTGTTGATGTGATTCGTAAAACTCATTCTCTCTTCATTCAAACGGATAAATATCTCTACAAACCTGGACAAACAGGTTTTAAGAAAATCGTATTAATATTATGTCACTTTTGAAACAATTGTTCCTTATTTGATGTTTTTCAGTCTTATTCAGAGTGCTTGTGATAAATTCGGATTTGAAGCCCCTTACCCTTCCTATAAATATAACAATATACGTGAGTTCTAAATGTTTAATTTTATATCTTAAATATTTTATATCTGAAATATTTAAAACACATCGAACAACAAATATTCATTAGAATAAGTTTGTAGGATCAGGCAAGCAATAGAATACACCAGCTGTTTGACCAAAAAAATCAATCGGGTATGAAAATAATGTATACATGTTGCAATTTGAAATTTAAATGTTTAATAATAATTATATTATAACTGTTATTAATGTTATTAATATTATTATTAACAATATTAATATTTATTAATTAATATTAATAATACTTATTATTATTGTTGTTGTTGTAGTTATTGTTATGGTTGTTTATGATGTTGTTGTTGTTGTTGTTATCATCACCATCATCATCATTGTTGTTGTTATTATTATTATTGCAGGGGTTATAAACAGCCAACTCAAGCTCTCAGATATTACTCCTTTGGGCCAGTGGAGGATTGAAGCAAGCACAGAAGTATGTGGTCACATTAAAGTGAAATAGAAAAACTTCAAAAGCCCTTTCTCTACAGATTGTAACATAAATTGTCACAAAGTAATTTAAGCAATATAATTTGTTAATGTAAACGAAACAAATTATTTTAAACTCATAATAACTAAGTTTAAGTTCAGATGATAGCAACATAATTTCAGAATTCGAAAGAAGAAGTATACTTTCAAGTGGCTGAATATGGTGAGACTTTTAAGAATTACAAATATTACTTTAATTTGTGAAATAATTCAACATTCATGAAATAAATTATTTTATTCAGTCTTGCCAAAATTCGAAGTGAAAGTCATCCTTCCGAGTTATTTCTTCATAAACAGGAAAAATCCTTCCTTCCAAAAGGATTTACATATTACCACGACTGCCATGTAAGAATTAACACATATGTTCTAGTAAATGAAATATTACTTTTGAAACATTAATATTATCATTTAAGTATTGTCCTGGTTCTTATTTTGATTATCACAAATCCTTTGCTTCACTATTAATGACATTTGAATTTTGACATTGGGTTGATAATCAAGAGCCAACAGTGCGTGCTCTCATTGCGAGAAATAATTAATAAAAATAAATTAAACTTAAATATATTGATAGCTTGAACTTATTTAAATTTTAAATACTTAACTATTAATATAATAACAATAATAACAGTTATACCTTTGGAAAACCGGTGAAAGGATACGCAAACATAAGAGTGCTCATTCCACCTGAATGGAGTTGGTGGGCTCCACCCGACAATTCCACTCTTCCATACATTGACAAGAAAGTTGAGGTTTGCAAACCCTTCGGATGTTTGATAAGAATTTTTTTTTATTTTAATAAAATTTAATTATTCTAAATTCAAATATAATAGTTTCAGTTTTCATTAACTTTTAGGAAAAATATTTTCTGAGTTGAATAAAACCTTTTACAAAACTTGAGTAATAATTTTTTCATATGTTATATCCATATATTTTCTAAGTTTATTTGTTGCTGGCAACTAAACGCTCTTGAATTGAACATTTTTTCACTGATTTATATTAATTTCTTAATGGTCCTTCATCTTAGGTTTGGGAATAAATCAATAAAAATAACTATCTTTGTTGATCTTATTACTCTTCAAAAAATATGCTCTTCATTTCGCTATCTATTTTTTTTTAGCTCGTGGATGGAAAGGCTGACATTTCATTGACCCTTGAACAACTCAATAAGTTGGACCCAAGTGGTGGTCTCAGAGATTACATCAGTTTGTTTGTTCAGGCAAATGTAACGGAAGCTGCAACTGGTGTTGTACTTCAAGGAAACAACACTGTTCCCGTTAAATCACAAAGATACGAGTTGGAATTTCTCAGCGTTTCATCTGACAACTTTATGCCTGGATTCAACTACAGAGCTTATGTTTGACAAAATTTATTAAAATTTGATTTTATGACAAATCTTGCAAAATATTCGTGTCATCTGTTTTAACTCATAACAGTTTAAACCTTCACTAGAATGTGATGTTCAACTCAACTTAAACTATAATAGTTATAATTCTATTGTAATTTTTAGGTTCAGTTGTCACAAGTGGACAAGTCTCAACCTTTGGCTTCTGACATCACTTCATTAAATGGAAAGATGAAGACACTGGAAGTTGTGATTCAAGCTGATGTTTACGAATCAACACCTTACAAAAGAGTCGTACAAGTTCCTCTCACTTCCAGCGGATTTGTTTCATTTGAAGTTCCAACAGAATCAAAGTGGACGACCTTTAACTTGCAAGTGAGTCATTTTAAAATTACTTACAAAAATAAATAATTTATAAAAATTTAAAATAATTTGCATTTGTTGCTGTAAGAGGAGCTAAAAAAACGTGATATCAGACTTATTGGAAAATCAATCATTCAACCAATCTTTATGAGCATGCAATCTGTTGCATGGTCTGCCATTGATTTAACGTTAGCTGAGACTAGGAGTTCGTTGACTCAGACTTACAAAAGTTAAAATTATTTTCTAATTGTGTCAATATTTTAAAAATCACATACTTATAATGATTAAAATTGTTTTATATCATATTTTTACAAAAACATGATTTTCCTGTTTTATAGGTTTCGTTCGATGATAGTTTGGCTAATGATACAGTGACAGCATATAAGTATCTCAATGCTTTTGAGACAAGAGACAAAAAGTACATTCAGCTTTCTTTGACTAGCAAAAATAATGTCATCAAGGTACATTTGATATTTTAAATTCGAATTTTTAAATTTTAGTAAAAATCTCTGAAATAGATATAAGCAAATCTCTGAATGATTATTGAAAACTACTACTTATTTAGAAATCAGTCAGTTTAAATAGCTATTTTATAAGTAGATTTGGCTATACTAGCCATTTGCATAAAATTATTGTCATTTTGCACACTCATTTATTTATTAACCGAAAATATATTTCTTAATTGTTTAACAGCCAAATGCCCATCTCTCCTTGAAGGTGAAGACCAGTGAAAGTGTAAAAGAAATTCAGTATCAGGCAAGTTTGAATTGTTCCAATGTTGCGCTTAATGTATTTTTGGGAACACATTTCATCAAGTGAAAATTTTAACAATAAAAATGTGAAAATCAATTATTACATTGAAACGATTTGTTTTAAGATTCTCGGAAAGGGGGGAATTCTGAGAGTTGGATTATATACCAAACACAAAGCCACTACAGATGCATCATTTTCTATTTACTTCAATCGAGATCTGGTGATTGCAGCAGCACCAGAAGCCAGAATAGTTGTCTTCTACATCACTTCCACTGGTGAACTTGTGGCTGATAGTCTTGCCCTCTCAGTTACTGATTATTTTGCTAATAAAGTAAGTTCCTCACCGTAAATAATTATAAAATTGTTACAAAACTACAAAAAAGTACAAAACTCTTACTTAAAAATTGCTTTAATTCTGAATTTAAGAATAGTCAGAATAATGAACGAGCTATAAAAGGCAGTTATCTGGCTTTTAAGAGTTTTTCAAGACTTTTTTACCTAAATAAAATCGGATAGATAGAAGCTATTTTTTTTAATAACGCGTTTTAAATAATGTTAGCAAAGTTCATTTGATAAATGATTGCAGAACATGACAATCACTTGACTTAATTCATGAAGAGGTTTTGAGAGAAAATCAATCTTTTGATTCAGGTTTCCTTGTCATTCGATCCGAAATCCGTATCACCTGGAGACGAAGTTCTGCTCAATGTCAGTTGTTCTGCTGGTTCTTACGTGTCCTTGTTGGCAGTTGATCAAAGCGTTCTCCTGCTCAGTGCTGGAAACGACATCACTAAACAAATGGTCTAATTATGTCCTATGATATAAAACTGCTTATTAAAGTTTTTCTAACATGTCTTAAAACTCAGTAGAAATTTATATATTGGATTTTAGCAATAATAGATGATAAAAACATTGACCATGAATAAACTAATAGACAACAAAAATTGCAATTTTTGTTAAAGGTGAGCGAAGATTTGACAAGTTATTCTTCAGAAATAGGAAGAGGAGGTGGTGGTCCAGTATTTCTTGACTTTTGGCCAAGGTGGATTGGGGGAACGGCCACAGGTTCTTTGCTCGAAGTAATAAGCTTTAGACAAGCTTACTCAATGTTTCAATATTTTATTCAATATTACTTAAATTGACTTGCTAATCGACATTTACAGAATGCTGGTTTATTTGTGGAGACAAACTATTACATTCATACGGAACCGGTTTGGCGTTGGCCAGTATTTTTCAGTAAGGACTTTAACTCCCTACAAAATAATTCCAGTAAAGTGAAATATATTGCAGGAATTTGAGTTTAAGAAATATACGTATAAAATTTATTATGTAATAATTCTTATAAATAATTTCTCAATAACATTTATCAACAATCAATAAAATATTTTTAAATTTTGACCGAGGAGGAGGAGGAGGACTTGAAGAGGAAATGATGATCCCAATGATGATGGCAGGGGCTATTCCAGAGGTTCTAGCTGAAGCTGCTCCTGATGCGAAGGCATCATCCACCCCGGGGTCTGAACCTCCCAGGAAATTATTTCCAGAAACATGGATTTGGAGCGACCTTATAGCAGGGTTCTTTTTTTATAATGTTTTTAAATAATTTCTTAATAATTTTTGAAAAATGTAAATTAAATTATTTCTTAAATGTCAAATATTTAACTGAGAAAATGTTGAAATAAAAGAAATTGAAAAATTAAATAAAAATTGCAACAAAAGGGATGACGGTTCCTTGAAGCTGAAATACGTAGTTCCTGACACAATAACTTCTTGGATTGCAACAGCTTTTGCCACTCATGCCAAAGCTGGTCTTGGAATAACTGACAACTCCGCAGAGGTTTTGATTTTTTTTTTAATTATTATATAAAATATCAAGCACTGAATATTAGCCGGTTATTTATTTAATTTATCCTATAATTGGTCATAGATTATTATTCCAAGACAAGATTTGAAGCAAGACAAAAAAGGCGAAGCCATTGTTCAAACATAAAATATTTTTTGGACATTGCATTCCTAAGCATTATAATTTCAACGTAATAGATATTGGGGATTAATTCATTAATTAGATATGTTCTAAAATATTTTATAGTTTCTTGTATTCCTATACTTAGAAATGGAAACCTGATATGATGATAAAAAAAATACATGTACGATGTAAGTATTACATTAGTTATTTAGCACACGATTGGATTTAATTAACTACTTACTAACTAGGCCAGCTCTGCTTATGTTAATTATTCAACGAATATGCTTAAAATACTTCAGGTCACCGTTATAAAACCATTCTTCATATCGCTAAATCTTCCATACTCGATCATCAGAGGTGAACAATTTGCTCTCCAAGCAACTGTATTCAACTACTTCGGGCAAGACTTGCAGGTAACAACATTCTGATGTGTAATTCGATTAAATAACAGTTGAAATATTTGTAAACATTTCGAATCAACATCTAGAACTTTCATTTCGCACATAATTTTTATCTAAAAATGTAAACGACAGTAATTTTGTGGGATGATAATTCCTGTAGAATTTATCAAGAAACAAATTCTGAACCATTTTGAAGTTATTTTACTACAAAGCTAATAATAATTAATATTCATGCCCACGCTTATTTACATGCTGTGATTGGTTTTCGGAACTAGCGCAAATAGCTACGAATAACGATTTCATCTAATTAACTATTACTTAAGCAATCATTTTAATCACAAGTCAATAAAACAAATAAATCAGTTTTAAAATACATCTGCAACATTTAATAAATGTCTGCTTGTCGCTTATTCGCACAATGATTCGCAAGAAGTCCTAAGAAAGATGTAAAAGTGAATACAAAACTAGTTCATTAATTCTTTTATTGATTGAATACTTTTATTACTTATTATTTTTGTAAATATTGCAGCATCGCCAAGCTTTTCTAGCTAATAATTTATATAATGATTGTTCACTTCAGGTCAATGTATCGTTGCCTAAATCAAATTACTTCAAAGTGAAGGAATGCGTAAATGGTTCAGAAGGGGATGTTCAGGATGAGGGCGCATCCAAGATAGTCCTCGTTAGTTTGCTCACGTCATTTCATAAAATATCGATTTAAAACATTTTATTTTTCAACCATATTTACTATTTGTTTAAATTCGTAATTATGTGGCTTAGTTCAACGGCTGGCATTGTTGTCCTTAGGTCCAAAACAACGACATGGTGACAGTGTACTTCTGGATTGTTGCAACTTCTTTGGGTCAAATTCCGATTGAAGTCAGAGCAGTCACTGGAGTGGCTGCCGATTCTCTCATTGTTAAC
>MPNW01001560.1:12835-28738 GCA_011800805.1 Hirudo medicinalis
GGCTGATCACCGGATGCGGCCCGCCCCCCCGAAAACGTCAGGAGATTCAAAGGGCCGAAACGTTTGAAGACGGGGGAACCTCCTCTGAGGATCCCTGTCGGAGCTCCAAGGCGGAGTATTAAGAAACTTATGGATTATATAATATAATATATTATTATATGTATTATATAATATAATCTTTGTTCAAATAATGTCACGGGATTTATAATTTACAAAAAACAGATATACACAACAAGGACACTTTTTTTAGAAAATCAGATTGTAGGAAATGATTTCAGAAAAGAGTAAATATTCCCCATCAATAAGCATCCACTTACATTTGAAATCCCTTCAATCTCAATTCGTCAACACACTGTCTTTTCAAATCATTCACAAGACGATCAAGTGTTCCATAATTGTCTGAAAAATCATTTATAAACTGTTGTAGTGATGTAATAATAAGGATAATTAATATTTAAATATTAAATAAATATTAGGATAATTATTATACAATTAAGTTTAAGTGATTATTATATTGTAATGTCACATCCAGAATATTTTATTATTGTCAATCCCCCAAGAGGATAAGTTACATTAGGTTAAATATTTCTCTTCCAGGTTGATCTCTCATACTTCCTATAGTTTAGTTCAGGGATACAACATAAACATTCTTCACAATAAATATACGAAAAACTACTTTTTCAATAAAAGATGATAAAATAAGAAAAGATTAAGATAAGACATTTTAAAAATTAGGGTAATTAATAAGAGAAATAAACGTTTCCTTATATTGCATGGCAGCATCAGTACCTTATACAAATCTAAACATTTTTAGTTGTTTTGATGAAATTTTGAGTCTAGGGTATGACCATAGAAAATAATTCAAGAAATCTGAAATAACGCATCCCAATGTGCAAGTGAAAAGCAAAACTATGCACTTTTTAAATTATTTATTTACTTTAATTACTTTTGGCAGCGTCAGGTACCTAAGTAGTTCTAACAATTCCACATTCTTTGGCAATAATCTCACTCTGCCATTTTGAATTCAACTTTGCCACTTTAAAATGCCATTTACTAGGACCTGAATTGGGAGGCGGACTTAAATTAATTCTTGCCAATTTTGCCAAGGCTGGCAAGTCACTCCGAAACCATCCCAAAGAAGAAAGGTTCATTTGAAACACCTAAGCATTTTTTCATGTATATTTACATTCCCTTGTAGTGCTCGCACATCCCCTCGGAAGAAGGAAAACATAAGCAACGAGTTAGGCTCTAGTGCGTCGTTTCCGTTTTTGTCTTGTAGTCGTTTGTCTTGAAGATAGCCGCTTTCAGCCCAACCGAAGCCGAGGCTTGATTTAGAATACTGAAGTCACAGTTTATGCTTGCTAACATATCGGTGAGCTACACAAAATTTCACCACCTTCCATCGACCGTAATCTCGTGTCTCGATACTGCCACGATAGAATCGATGGAACATGACAGACTCAAGACTGAAGTTGTTGCCCAATCAATGACGACCAACACTGAACTACTTGACCAACTATTCCAAGACATCCCTTTCACTGGCAGGCCTTCACAGCATCTTCGTGCATTAAGGAAATTGGGCCAAAGGATTGGGGCCGCTGGAGATGTGGTGCGACACAGATCCCAAAGATCCTTACCGAGAGACCTTGCTGAAGTCGTTACCATGCAGAAGACCGTGCCCCTGGAGGAATTGGGAAAGTTGGCAGACGAAATGTTGGCAATCACACCAGGAACCCAACATGTACAGGTGGTACAACCAGCAGCTGAAGTCGATGCCGTCAAGCGTGTACAGGGCATGAATAAAGGAGTTGAGCCTTTCAACCCAGGTCAGCGACCCGAGATCTGCGGAGCACACATTTCCTCTGGTTCAGATTTTGTCGTTCATGGTGCTTGTGGCCTGATAAACGAAATATCCGAGTGGTCCGAATAGAGAGTTCACTTGTATGTTTGTAGAATTAAAAAAGCTTTTCTTTTCATATATATAAACAAAAAATTCAGCAAAAATTTCACTTGAATTACGAAAAAAAAGTAAATTTAAAAAAATGTTTAACACCCTTTTGAGACAAATGACCCTAAAGATAGTGACATTTTGGATTTTTATTGAATTTAAAGGCTTACAAAACGAAAACTACAAACATAATCGGATGACACTTGACACATATTCAGACAATGTTTGTATGAACAGTGACAAAATATTATTGATTAACCAAATTTAGTTTTCAAAATATTTAATCTCAAAAATTTAAAGTTTTACTAAAATGTCGCATTTTCTGAGCCACACTCCTCATAAATCATAAAATATTCATGTTTAGATTGTCTAATACGTTATACCTAGACAGACAAAACCTCCAAAAATTATTACTTAATTAACAATAATTATGATGCATAATGTGTGGACGATTTTCGGAAAAATCGAATTTTGAAAAGTAGGGTGTCTATGTAAAATTGACAATATCTTAAATATTGTTCATATCTAACCATTATTTTGTATTTCCTCATTATATAGACCACTGTTCGTGGTGTCGAAAAATAAAAATTTTTGAGTTACTTTTACAAAATTTTACCAAATTGATTGAGTTCATTTGATCTGACCCTTCTCATATTTGCGCAAACAAAAGATGATAAGAAAAACATAATTGCGGATGTAAACGATTGACCGTCACAACGACACCCCGATAGGAGCGGAACTACCCCGGGTGATGAAAAAGAGTAGAAAGAATATCAACAAGTTTTTGTGCCGTAGTCTATTGATCCTTCGGAGGATAGACTTGAGTATAGAAATGTGGCTCAAAGCGGAACAGAATGCGGACCGGGAAAGGTTATCGAACGAACTTCTTCCTCATCGTTAATAGATCGACCTACGCCTTACTTACTAAGATTAGATTATCGAGACGGAAAAGAAAACAAGCTGCTATTAGCATGTTGGAAGCTGCAGAAACGGTATCATTTTGGATTTTGTTCATGCAAAGCCAGGGAAAGTCCTAAAGTACTGCAGGAAGGCCGGGGAAAGTCCTCGTCCATCCATTTTACTGAGAGAATTCAATCATGTGACAATCATTTAATGTGTAATCAATCAAAAAGTTGCTTTTAGGACAACATATTCCATTGTCCCTATCGATGATCCACCAATTTGATAAGGCCAACTCCTCGGCCGAGAGATACGGTGAGAAAATGTCTATTTCCCGTCTTCGCTACGAAGAAAATACAACCCCGAGTTTGCAGTTGTTATTATGCACCATGAAAAAGCCAATGAGAGCTTTCACAGTTGCTTTAAGCGATTGAGGCGGGAGCGATTGGCATAAGAAGACCAACGAGAGCCTCGAAAGCAAAACACTGACAGCGACAAATGGCTGACCACCCCTAAAACATCATGAGATTTTTCATGGTCGAAACTTTGATGACGGGAAAGACTCATCTGAGGATTCCTGTTGGTGTTTTGATGCAACACAAATGTTGTGATGTCTGAACATAAGGTCGTCAGCAAAGAAGTTTGATTCTCTCTCCGATCTCATTACCAGTAAAGATATTAACGTTCTGTCAACCACTGAGACATGATATGAAGGTTCTCTCGCTCTCTCCAGCTTCGCCAGTACGGTTACTTGGTTCTTGATCACCCAAGGCCCCGTGAAAGTCTTGCTCTGAAGTCTCTTGGGACGAATCACGGTGGTCTGGCTGTAATTGCCTTCAACAGTTGGACTACATCAGCTCAATGATGGTTTCAATCCGAATACATTTGAGTCACTAATAGATAAACAGGGGATCAAAACATATAAACAATCTACTGACAGTTTAAAGGACTGGCAACCTACAATCTCTATTTTTCTTGGAGTTCTCAGATCTGCTTGGCCGATTGGTCCAACTCTATTCGTTACTGGTGACATCAATATTCACCTCGAGAAACCTGATGACGGGAATTGCCTGGCTTTTAGAAACCTCATCTCATCTTTTGGTCTTAGATTGGTTATTGAAGGTGCCACCCACGACTATGGTGGGTTGTTAGACATAGTGCTTGAAAGAGATGATAAAGACAAGCCCAGTACTGTTGTTGACAAGCTTGAAACTGGTCTCTCTGTTCATCAATTTCTCCTATGAAAAATTTTTTCGCCGCCCTCTCGTCACCTGACAGATGCACGCATGGTCGGCAGTGGAGGAAGCTTGATAATGCTGGTTTGGAGCGGTGTCTTCTCCGTTGGTTGATTCGGTGGCCTGGCCTTCCATGGATGTTGACCAAATGGTTGAACTCTATGAGTCAACCCTCACTACTGCGCTGAGCACATCCCTCCAGGTTTAGCTCCACGTCTCCATAAATACAGACAACCTTGGTTTGATGCTGAATGCATGCGTGAAAGATGCAGCCTTACTTCGCTCCGACGGAGAAATGCGGCCAGGGAGAATATCAGGGCTCTTACACTCTTACACAGTTGCTCGCTCTTATACTGGTCATCTACTCTAAGCGTCGGCACTGCTACACCAAGCGCATAGCAGATGTGCAGCATCCTGCCGGGCGGTGGAAGCTTGTTGGCGAGGCGACTGGCCTTGGCGGTTTGACTGAACGTTATTCTGCTCCAACTGCTGAAGCCTACTCTGCATATTTAAACGAAAAGCTCAATGACATTCGTGCGTCGACTGACGGTGCATCGTCCCTGAAATTCATGTCTTCTAATTCCATCTCTGAGTTTGTGCCATTCTGCCCTGCGGGTTTTGATGAAGTCCAGAGGTTAATCAGTTCTCTCCCTAGCAAGCAATGTGACCTTAATCCCATACCAACCTGGCTTTTCAAGAGACTTTCCCATCTATTACTTCCTTACCTCGTACATCTATTTAATAAATCGTTATCTTCAGGTCAATTTCCTCGTTCCTTTAAGGAGGCACAGGCTCGACCCATACTTAAAAAATCTACACTTGACCCACAACCACCTTCGTCATACAGACCAATTTCCAATATCAGCGTGCTTTCAAAGCTTTTGGAGCTCTTTGTTCTCAGCCATCTCCTCACCCATCTCAACAACAATGCACTACTCCTCAAGACACAGTCAGCATATCGTCCGCACCACTCCACGGAAACTGCTGTCCTGAGAGTTGTGTCTGACATCAAGGTGGCATTGGATGTTGGTTACGTCTCCCTCCTTCTGCTTCTTGACATGTCTGCGGCGTTTGACACTATGGACCATGACTTAACATTGAAGTTCGACCTAATGACATTAATTCATGCTATAGAATTAATAGGAGAAAGAACCAAAAATGTAGTTCTGTAATTGTGAGCTTTGACTCAAAAAATTTAAGAGACAGAATTTTCCAAGCCAAATAGTTACTAAAAGGAAACAAAGAGGGGATTTATATTAATGAGCCTCTAACTAAAAGAAATTACCAAATTTTTTTGAGTGCAGAGGATATGTAAGAAATAAAAAAATTCATAATACTTGAACAAATTATGGTTCTATCTTCATTAAGAAATCATCAGATTTTGGTGCAAGACCAGTCAAGATTTCCTCTTTGGATGAATTGAAGAATCAGATTTCCAGCATATAATTTATTGATATTAAAAAATTCAGTTAGATCACTATGGCCATGATGGATTCTAAAAGTGAAGATTACTTTGATTTTGATTTTTCTCCTAGAAACTTATTCGATTCATTTTATTTACCAAATGATGTATATGTCATACCCTCAGATATTGTTAAATCCATTGATAAACTTTCTATATTACACATAAATTGTCGTAGTATTTTGAGTAAACTACATCATATTCAAATTCTTATTGATCAATGTGGTGCTAATATAATTGCTGTAACTGAAACTTGGTTAAATGTTGACAGTGAAAATTTTGTTTCTATAGATGGTTTAAACTTTATTTCTAATTATGGATTTGTTGATAGGGGTGGTGGTGTTGGTCTTTTTCTCTCTGCTAATATTTCATTTAAAATTGTTGATCTTGCTTCTCTTTCCATTCTGGTGGCTTCATTTGAATTTCTTCTTATTAAAATTTTTCGATCTAAATCTACAGATATTTATGTTGGTGTGGTTTATAGACACCCAAACAGTAATGTGAAATTATTTAACTTAGAGTTTCTTAATTTAATAGACTACTTTAAAAATAATAAGATTTTTTGCTTGGTGATTTCAACATTGATCTTTTGACTGCCTCCCTTCATCATCATTCTTCACAATTTTATGATAACGTGGCCTCATAATCTTTGATATCTGTTTTTACTAAGCCCACTCCAAATTCTCATTTTATTTATAATACTTAAATTAATACAGATACTTTTTCATTTTTTGATGATAATGATCAGTTACTTTACGCCATAAGAAGTTGCTAATAAATTTATCAAATCAGCATTTTTATAAAATCAGCATTTTTCCAGTATTGGTAAGAGAATTACTGGTAACATTCCTACATCTACTAATTATTCATTTCATTCCTTTCTCAATCAACCTCAGTTACAACACATGAGCTTCCTTCCAACTAGTCCTTTGGAAATTATTAAATTTGCATATTCTCTTAATACTTCTCATAGCTGTGGTATTGATAACATTGACCCCTGTATTGCACACGAATTTATATCATTGATTGCAGAACCGTTATCTTCAATCTTTAATAGTTCTTTTCTTACTGGTATTGTCCCCTTAGAATTAAAATCTGCTAAAGTTATTCCTTCGTTTAAATCTGGTCACCATAATAATTTTAATAATTATCGACCTATATCCATTTTACCTCACTTTTCCAAACTTATTGAAAAAATTGTGTATAGTAGACTTTATGACTATTTTGACAAATTTCACTTGTTAAACAACTCTCAATTTGGTTTCAGAAAGGATCATTATACTTATATGCCATTATTGTTGTTACAATCTGCTGTTTCTGATGCTATTGATGTTGGTGATGTTGTTCTTGCTTTGTTTCTTGATTTACAAAAGATACTGTAAATCATCACATATTATTACATAAACTTGAAAATTATGGTGTCAGGGGCATTGTATTAAATTGGTTTTTTAATTATTTATCTGATAGAAGTCAAAGGGTGTTTTTCAATAATGTTCTTTCGGAAGATGTAGTAATGGATTTTGGTGTATCTCAGGGTTCTGTTTTGGGTCCATTGTTGTTTCTTATCTATGTGAATGATTTTAATTGTACGTCCATAATGATTAAATTATTGTTGTATGCTGATTGTCAGTGACATGACATTTGTAAATTTTATTTTTATTCGCGGATGGATGTATGTGCGTGATGGGGCTGTGTGATGTGCTTTAGTCGTCTGCGCGGGGCCGCGCGATGGTATGATTGGTTGTGGGTTATGTGTTTTGCATTGGTTGTGACGATAGTTGGCGTAGAGATTGTATGGTGTGCGTCGTGTTTCGGTTGTTGAGCTTAGTTCGTGATTGCTTACTGTTGTTTCTTTGCTTTAAATATATTTTATTTCGATAGACGAGTTGATTTTCCATCAATATCTGCTAATCGTAGATACCCGATAGGAGAGTTTTAGGACCTGACACTGATGATATTACTATGTATATTTCTGGAAAAGATGTCAATAATCTTATTCGTGCTGTAAATAATGAATTGTTATTACTAATTAGTTTATTTCGAATCGCTTATCTCTCAACTTAAACAAATCAAGCTTTATTATTTTCCATTCCTCTAAAAAAATCTGTATCATTTGACTCTCCTCTTTCTATTAACAATAGTCTTCTAAACAGGGTTACTAAATTTTGTATCTTGGCATTTTGATGGATGAACATTTAATTTGGTCAAAACATATTTCTCTTATTCAAAATTTAATTGCTAAAAACATTGGTATTATTTTAAGAATTCGCCCATTCATTAATACTAAAACAGCTCTCCTATTGTATCTTTCTCTTATTTATCCCTATCTAACTTATTGTAACATTGTATGGGCTTCTACTTATCATTCTCATTTACATAGGTTAAATGTTTTACAAAAACGTAATATTCGGATTGTTTTCTTGTTACCATTTTTATCTTCAATTAAGTCAACGTTTGTAAATAATAATCTATTAAGCATTTATCAAATCCACTGTTTACAAGTCGCACTTTTTATGTTTTGTTATGATTACAATGCCCTTCCCAAGATATTTACAGGTTTTTTTACAGTAATAGTTACAATAACCCTACCCACTTCCTTCGTATTACACATGAATATAGTCCTTCATTTGCTTAGTCTACCTTCAAACTCTTTTCCATTCAATGCTATGGTCCAAGATTATATTCTACAATTCCATTATCAATAAAAGATCAATCCTTATCCTGTCCTTTCAATATACTTTATTTGTTATTTAAAAAGGCTTATAAGTTGCACATATTGCGCGGTTTTCTTTGAGTAGTTTTTTTATTTTCTATTTTTTTTTACTTTTGTACATACGCCAACTTGTGACCTGTTAATGAGGGTCAGTCTGATAGTGGAAGCGTGCGTTTCCTTAAAGCTGACCCTTGAGTTATTTTATTTGGTTCTTCTGTTGGTTTACTATTGTGCTTGGTTAATAAATAAAATTGCTCAACAAAAAAAAATACTACCTTTGTCCTCATACAATGTTAAACAGCGCATTCAATTAGGCGTTCCACATGGCTCTGTACTTGGACCAATTCTCTTCTCCCTATGTGTTGCAGACATTGCGGGTATCGTTGCCGCAAATGGTCTCTCCAGCCACCAGTATGCAGGTAACACCCAGATCTCTGACAAAACAGAGGCAATATGGTTTGATTCTCAAGCTGGATGCAGCCGCATTGGCTACCCAATACTTCAATTGACAGGTGCAACCATCATTCCAGAAGCCTGGGGGTGTATCTGGATACATCCCTGACGATGAGTCCTCACGTTGGTCGGGTTGCCGCAAGCTGTTATGCCAAGCTTCGTGTCCTCAAGGAGGTAAACCATTTGTGCCACATCAAATTTTCATATCCCTCATAGTTCAGCTCATCCTCTCAAAGCTCCTCGATTACTGCAATTCGGTTCTGGTCAATGCCAGTTGCCGTAATCTCAACACCCTTCAAGCAGTCATGAACACAGCGGCGAGGCTCATTTACGGTGGAAGGTATTCTGACCACATTACTCCTCTCCTCATAGACCTGCACTGGCTAAGAATTCCGGACAGAATCACCTTCAAAATCCTGCTTCTAGTCTACTTAGCCGCCACAGGCAGCGCTCTTCAATACCTCACTGAACTTTTGACAAGCACATCTACTATCCCCAGTAGGCCATCCCTCGGGTCCTCCAACAACGGGGACTCTTGTTGTTCCTAGGTCCTGGACAGTCAGGCAGGGAGACCGTTCGTTACATGTTTGCAGACCCAGGTAATTCTCTTCCAACCGAAGTCCGTTTTGCACTGACAATAGCACTTTTTAAAAAATTACTTAAAACCTACCTCTTCAATCCTGAATCATCCTGATCGTCCTGAATTCTATTTTGATTGTGTTTGTTTTTAATCATTACTTCTTTATTACTCTGCTCAATGAATGAATGAACTCAATTGCTGGCAATGTTTGCCATAGTGCATGCACATCCCATTGGGATAATTTGTGCACTAAAAATATGGGCTAAATAAATGTAAATGTAAATGGTTTGAAAATGACATTGAGTCTATTGAAAGACATTTTAAAGGAACCTTTCATGAAGTTTATAATAACTTGAATGCAAACCTGGAATGAAAATAGTTGAACAAGGTTCCTGCTTCTCAGTTGAGACATCAGCCAAAGCTATCCCAAACGCTGAAAGAATTCCAGAATATCTGAAGAGAATATTAAATTTTTTTCTGATGATGCATGTTTGAAAATGTCACATTAAAGACTGACTTGTGTATGTAGATGGTTTTGATACCTAGCGACTTGGCAATTGAGCAAGCATGCTGACCACCAGCTCCTCCAAAGCAACATAGTACATGTTGAGAAGTATCATAGCCTTTGGCCTAATGAAATTACATAAAAGTAAAAAGTATTATTGTAGTAGAACAGAAATGATGAACTGGCAAAAATGTTTTACTTCAGTTATAAATTAAAAAATATATTCTATGACATACCTCAGTCAGAGCACGAATAGGCCGACACATTGTTTCATTGGCAACCTTGATGAAACCTACAGCTACTTCCTCAATAGTCATAATTTTACCTCCATGTATAGCAGCAAAATTATTTATCTGAAACATTAAAAACGCTTTTAAAGTTTTAAATTTGAATGCATATGACACAATAAAACCGCCGAATCTGACGTTATTAATATTCAAAACAAAATAAACTCCGCACACCAAATGATCAAATCACATTTGAAAAGTTGTGTCTTAAATATCAAGAGGGACTTGAGGCAATGTTTCATGAGCTTCCAAGTCTTATTAGTTCATAACTTTAATGCTTAGGAGGTAAAACACAATAAATGTCCATTAAGATTTGTACATTTAAAACATGTGATTTCCATAGTTAGACANCTTAGGAGGTAAAACACAATAAATGTCCATTAAGATTTGTACATTTAAAACATGTGATTTCCATAGTTAGACAGTTATATGACATAATAACAGACTTGTGACAAGTGACAAGTACTTTGCAGTGGCGCACCCAAGGGGGGGATTTTAATAATGATAATGATAACGATAACGACAACGACAATGACAATAATAACGATAATAACAATAATAACAATAATAATAATAATAAATATAGTCAATCCCGCTCTGGCTGTGATGGCGAATTCTTGGTGACATTAATGGTTGATGCTCTTCGATACGATTGACATTTTGTATTACAGCTTGTACTTTTAATTCATGTGTCTACGGAGATCTCTGACCCTTTTGCAGACACTAAACATTTCGGTGTGGCTTTCGAACGATTCTTATTGTTAATGTTTGTATGGCCGAGAAAGAAAAATAATAAAGTGAATTTGTATAGCGCCACAAGCGCAAGCATCAGGGACTCTTAAACCATTTATATAGCGCCGTTTCACATAGGCGCATTTTGTGCAAGCTGGGTTGCGAACATGACACGTAAACGACTTTTGCTTTTACCGTCGCAGGAACGCAAACCCTCTAAGCCAACTTGCACCCAAATAATCTTTAAAATATCCGCAACTCTATTTTCTACATCGTTACCAATGGCAGTATAATGAAAACATTTGCTGTACAGTCGCAAATCTAGAAAATCTAGTAATTTTTGAAACCTTTTGATTGGTTTTGACTCTCTTTCTGCATTTGCCGTGCAAGTGCATAGTTTCTTTCTCTAGCTGCGTGAAAAGATAAAAATTCGCCTGCTTTGTCTCTATTAATACGAAATTTTCGTAAGCTGTAGTCACAAAATCGAAGTTTTTGAAGAATATAACCGTTTAAACATAAGTTTTAGACATAAGCAATTGAAATATAACACTGTAGCGGAACAATATAAATTCAAAATTAATTAAATTGAATTTATTACATGCAATATTCGGTGTCTTTGGAGCGAAGCTCCTATGACCACATTTAGCTCTAAAGCATCGCGATCGCAATCTCAATCTCTCAATCGACGAGCACCACTCGCTCCCGATCATTCCACGTACTTCTCAATAAACGTTCAAATCTAATACCTCCTGTTAAGTATCAGTACCCCACAACACTTAGAAGCCAGGATCAAAAACTGTATAACATAGCGTTATGTAATCCATTTGGAAAAAAATATATATATACAATAAATAAACCTTATCTGTGAGGAGAGCAAAGGCTTTATAAGAACTTTCAAAATCCAGGGGCAGATTTCTTGATTCTCCAAACACCTTTGGAAAATAAACAGGCAACACTCTACCAAGAATGAGATTAGCATCAGTAATTGTTAGTGGTCCTCCTTCAAAAATAACATTCAAAATACTGACATAGCAACGTTTTTCATTATTTTAAAAGGCGTGCTGGTTGGCCGAATGGATTGCATTCCTGCATACGGCGGTAATTCAGTCGTAATATGTCGCGTTAGAAACCCAGCCTGTACTGCCATCAGCGTCCTTGAAAGGAGCGCTATATAAATGGTTAACAAAAAATATGGCGCTATGTAAATGAACTACGTTAACATAGCTGGATGATTAGGATGTGCTCCCGCAACGGGGTTCGAATCCGTGCTGCCATCGTGAGAAGCGGAAGTCACAATACTACATTTCAAGTTAATGATCCGAAAGTAAATTAATAAAATTCAAAATTAATCAAAATAGCAAATTAATTTTTGTTATCCAATATTTGGTGTATCACCTTTTCTGTAGCAAGTTGGACCAGGATTAGCCCCTGCAGAATCTGGACCAACATAAAAAATACCACAATGAAAAGATAATTTTGATCCACCACCCGCTGCTACTGTTTGGATATCAAGCTGAAAAGCAAAAAATTTTACAGCTTAGTTTTATTAATTTTATCCAATATTTTAAGTGCTTTTTTTTTATCCCAAAATGGATGTCATGAAGTCAATGAAAAAAACCTGAAAATATCCTGGCGTTATGATCATAGAAGAACAAAAAAGGAGCAACTTGTAAACTATGGATTTGGTAGATACTTAATAAATTATTGTTTACAAAAGTTGAGTTACTTGAAGATGAATAAGAAAACAATACGATTAAAGCGCTTTTCGTAAAGCTGTTCTAGATGAAAACGATAAGTCAAAGCCCATGTAATGCTAAAGTAGGTTAGTTTAGGAGTAGATAAAAGCATAATAAAATGGTAATAATATAATAATAAATATGCTGTTTCGATATTAATGAACGGACAACTTCCTGCCAATATTTTCAACTATAAGACCTTGAATGCGTGAAATGTTATAATTTGACCAATTTCTTCATTTAAAAAAGTTTGCTCATGAATTCATTTCTGCTTTCGGGTCTATGTATTTGTGTGATAACACATTTCCAGCGATGAAGTACGTAAAATCCTGCAAACGTTTTGAATAAAGATGAACATTTAAAAGCCTTACTTATTATAGGAATCACACATCTTGAACATCAGATTGACATAATTTTCTCAGAAATACATCAGTTTCATGCATCTCAAGTTTAAAACCATTTTAATTGCTAAAGATATTCTGTAATCTGCATCATAACTCTGCATCATAACTATAATAAATAGCCTGTTATTCATTCGCCGAAATTCACTAAATTTAATTTCATACACTTTGAAAATAAAATTTGGAGATCCGTGAGCCACAACATGAGGAAGCGCGCGAAGGATCCTTGACTCTCTGTGGGGTCGATGCTATTGATTGTTAGCCAAGTCACGGGCAAAAGCCAAATCATAGGCAGCGATTTTTGGTAACTCATCCCTAACCCTATCATGACCCTGGAAATTTCTGTAGACTGGTAGAACTGTCAAAAAGTCGTTGCATGTGAGTTGGATTTTTCCAAGTCACTTCTCCAGCCACCGATGATATTTTCATAACGATTGACTTAGATAAGATCAACTATTTATTTTAGTCTGTACAAATTGCAATTATTGTGACTCAGCCAAACTGTGTAGATATTAGTTAGGTAATAGTTAACCATCGGTTAAAATAAGTCACTTAGCTTGTTATTGAAGAACCTTTAACAATGGGTTCTATTTGTATCGCCCTTAGTCAATTGTCACAAATTCTTGTGGTTAAAATTTTCCATGAATGGTAAAATATTCTTCCCTTATTTTGTTATTTATTTAGTCAATGGATGTGGTAAACTGTGTCAACAACCCCCGACGTCCCTCATTCATCAGTCAGCCAACAGTGCAAGTAGAAAGGTTACAAAAACCCTTTAATTTAGCCAATATTTTAATTTAGGGCTGTCAACAGAAATTGCATGCCCCTAGGCATAACAGACATGGGCCCCTATGTTACGTCAAATTGGTAATAGAAAATAAAAAAAGATCCCGATTGGTACAATCGGGCCCAAAAATATTTCCGGGTACCCATACATTTGCAAATCCATCTCTCGGCGGCCCTGATTTTAGCGTAACTGCTAAAATATTTAGCTGACCCCCAAATTCATATTCTACCATCCTATTCCTATTTCCCATGTGCATGACTGAGCACTTAATGTTGATATTAAATATCATCTGCCATTCCTATGACCACCTATATAATTTATTTAAATCTGTCCGAAAGTCATTGACATCCTCTTTCTTACTAACTTTCATGCTGATTTTGTGTCATCTGCGAATTTAGATATTTTAGATGATATTCCGTCATCAAGATCATTAATGTAATAAAGAGTACAAAAGAGTAAAGAGCCTAGTAAAGATCCTTATGGAACACTACTCAGAATGGGTAGCCATACAGAGCCTGTTCTTCCCATTCCTATCTTTTGCCTTCTATTGCTTAACCAGCTTGCAAGCCATCTTAAAAGTTTATACCACATGCAATGAGCTTTTTCTCTAATCTTTGGTGTGGTACCTTATCAAATGCCTTAGCAAAAACCAAAATATACAACATCTACTGCTTTCTCCATGTCAACCCAGTCATATACTTCCTCAAAAAACTCCAACAGGTTTGTCAGATATGATCTGTTCCTGGTGAAGCCCTGTTGACTTTTGCAGATTACCTTATTCCTCTCAAAAACCTTTGACATGCACTCCTTGATCATTTTTTCCATTTCCTTACATATTGTAATAAACGACGGTGCTCAATTTATGCCGAGCTTATTGGTGGATTTATTTAGCAAATATTCAGTTAACAAGTGAGTGTTATTGTAAATACCATACTGTAAATAACATGCTTATGTAATAATCTTGTTGCCAGTTATTGCGTAACGATCACTTGCGCGATTATTTGCTGAATAGGAACGTTCTTCAATGTCAAGTATTTTTGTGGGTCTTGTGAGATTCTGTGAGATCTTGTGAGTTGCTATAAACTTAATCAGCGAACATAGAGGTAGCCATAGAAAGATTCTAAATACAACAATAATAAACTTAATTAATACAAACTTAATTTCAAAAATTAATTAATGCCTTTTCGCAGGGTTTCGACACGGCTTTAACTCGGACCTTGAATTTGGAATCTTCCTTGGACAATGGCATGCAAGAATGTAAATGTGCTTGCGTTCAGACTGTTCAGAACGGAGAAAGGTTTAAAGATCCACTGCAGCAAGAAGGGCTGTTCATATGTACCGAAAAATCGTGCTGCCCTGACATGCGGACAGGTAAAACGTCGAATAGAACCAGGCCGGAAGACAACCACAGTCCTGAGTGTGATTCAGCTTCGGTCCCCCAGTGGAGCCCTCCAAAGCAAAGTATAAAGTTTCCCTCCAGCAAGGAGAAGGAGAAGTGGCAAGAGTTGGACAAAGCACTTGGACAAGGTCTGGGGAAGATGGTGAAAAAGGATTCTTCAATAACATCAATAACATTACAGAATTTATCTGTCAGACAAGCCTTGTAAAGTTCGGTCCCAGACAGATCAAGCTCCCAAGTGAGCCGAAACCATCAAGAAGGCAGAGAGAACTTGCGATTCTAAGGAAGGAAAAGAAAGTACTTCGACGTGGCTGGAAGGAGGCTGATGAAAATGAAAAGGATGATCTAGCGGAGCTATGGAGTGATGTCAAGAGGCGAGCCAGGGATCTTCGCCGAGCAGAGAATGCCAGGATGAAAGAAGGCGAGCAAGTCAAAATTTCTTCAAAGACCCGTACAGATTTGGGAAATCATTACTCGACCCTCCAAAGTCGGGTGTGTTAAAAGTGGATCAGTCAGAACTGGAGGAGCATCTGTCAAGAACGTACAGTGATGACCTCAGCAGCGTTCCATTGGGCGAGAGGCAGGACATTCCGATGGTCCCTCTGCCGACAAACTCCTTCAATTTAGAGGTTCCATCCTACGAGGAAGTCAAGAGTGTTGTCAGAAAAGCCAGAAACAGGTCAGCACCAGGACCGAATGGGATCCCCTACCTCCTCTGCAAGAGATGTCCCAGGGTATTAAAAATTCTGCACATGCTCGTTGAGT
>MPNW01001562.1:12021-22409 GCA_011800805.1 Hirudo medicinalis
ATTATTTGCATGACAGATGTTTGTGTTGCAAATTAACATTCATTTATAAAAAAATAAGTTTCTAGTTTTTCAACATTAATTTGAGTTAATTAATTAATTGTTTTTAAAAATTTTCAATCAGAAAATGAGATCATCAGGTTGTCTCCAGCACAACACAATCCATTGAAAGTCAAAAAGATTCTGCATGAAAAAAAGACAGTCCACCACAAAATCAAGATCTATGAGCCGTACGTCAAATTATTTATTTTATTTTGTCAAAATGAAGGGTCGTCAATGATCACTAACACAAATTTGTAGTGCTGATTTAATCAGTAAGTTAGAAAATAGAGTGATGTAGGCAAGCAAGAATTGAAATAATTTAATTGTAAGATGTTTGTTATGATCAATGGAAGAGAGACAAAATTGGAATCAAGTTAGGGTTGTAGAGCTGATGATTTCGGGGTAGGGGCAGAGAATTCCAGGGTTCAATGATTTGGTTGAGGAAGAAGTGTAATCTATGAGTGGTGGAGCATTTTTATTTGATTGAAAACTAACTTTTTTAAACCAGCTTCACCAGTCAAACTCACTTTTTATCCATTACAATAATTTTATTATTTATGTTCTTCAAATTCAGCCAGCCACTAGCCCTCAAAGAACTGGGTGATTATGATGCCTGCAACAGGACTCAAATCTCTGCCATCATGAGAGGCAGGGTCCCAAACCACGCACAAGCACAAAGCTCCTTGCTTCAGTGGCTCTCGAGTTTAAAGTTCATATGCGATTTAGGAAAAGGTGAAAGTTGGAAAATTTGAAAGATAAAAATTGAAAATAACACAGTTGACCCACTAATGGCATAGAGAATGACATGTGCAAATCACTACCATTCACTGTTTTGGAAGAGTTCTTGGGAACAGACATGTACATGCACATTCTGTTTTATATTATAGATATGGCAGAGTGGTAAGGAAAGTCCTGCAGCACAATTTTTAAGAATATTGTAATACCATCAGGTCCAGATAAGAAAGAGGTTTTGAGATTTCAAAGTGTCTGATAAATGTAATCAGGAGTGAAATTGATTCTTCCAAGTTTGTTGCTGTTTTGAGGAGGCATGGTATGATTTGAGCCATCATCAGTTGTAAATACACTGCAGAAGTAATTGTTTAAAATATTAGCTATCTCAGTTGGATCAGATGTATATGTACCAACCTATCTTTTTAGCTCCTGTATTGTATTTATATACTATGTGTTGATAACTTTCTGTTGACAAAGCAATAGAAACAACCTGTAATTCCAGCTGATATGAGTGAGCTTTCCTATAACCCATTGCAATCTTCTATGATCCTTTTAATATTTCTAGAAAAGTGACTGTTGAGATTTTTATTCTCAATTCTCACTTGAATGTTATTTATGGAAGGCTTGAAGTTTCGGTCTGGGAGCTTTTACTATGGATTTGGGGTAGGATGGATATTTCGTTTGATGCAATTGCCCTGCCTGGAGCAACCTTTGAATAGCATTCATCACAATGTTGACAGTTTCCAGTAGTCAACTGAAAAGCAATACTGAAACTCCATTTGATTTTGCAAAAATAGTTATTGAGACTTCTATAAACTGATTTGGTTAAATGTTGATAGTTTTGGCAATGGACTGTAATTGATTGTTTGAGAGCATTTGATTTTTTTTTTAATTTAGAGAAATTTTATTCAATGAAATACCTCAAATACAAACATTAATGCCACAAAGGAAACCCAAATAAAATAACTCAAGGGTAAGCCTTAAGGAAGCACAAGCTTCCGCTATCAGACTGACCCTCATTAACTGACCCTGGTTTGAAGTTGCTCTGAGAAATTGGAAGCATCATCTCAATTTGTGGTAAAAAGCACAAAGCATTCGAGAAGAGTAGATCAAGTGTATATGCATGTTTAGTTGGATAATCAACAAATTCAAGTAGCCCCATTTCATCTACAAATTTATTAATTAAGTTATAAATTTCATTATTAGGATGAGCATAGTCTTTCCAGTTGAGATCTGGAGGATTGAAGCCCCCATAATGCATAATAATTTTGTATTAGTGCACAAGTGTGCCATGAATTTCGATGTGGCTTTACTCGACAGAGTGATCTGTCTCAGAAATGTATAGGTGGACTGGCTGACCAGACCCCTCATACCAACTTTGATGGCAAAAGACCACACTTTGTATCCGCTCTACTGCAGATCCAATGTCAGGTCCAGGTACTTGTCCTCTTTGAGGCTATGGCTATGGCTATATATATTTTCTTGTATTAACTCCCCTATGTAGCAATTGTTTGAAAACAGTTTAATCCCTTTTATTTCCAAAATATCAATAATCTATTTTACATTCTCCTCACTTCATTTGACTCCCATAATATTTTATGCATCATCACTTGGATAGTGGGTCTCTATGGTTACAATAAAAATTAAAATTTTGAAATACAGAATGAACACTGACTTTGGAAAAGTGTTGATGATTGATGGAGCTGTGTGGGATGCAGAGTTGGATGAGTTCTCATACCAGAAAATGATGAATGTTCTTCCAATTAAGAGCCATCCAAATCCTAGGAAAGTGAGTTTGGTACCTTAATGTTTGACATTTCAAAAATCAACCAACCATTGTTGCCACAAAATCAATTAAATTTTATAGGAATTTTACTTTTGAAATTTTTTCCGTTTAGGTGTTGGTGATTGGAGGAGGTGAAGTACGAACTGTGAAGGATTTGGTGAAGAATCCTGAAGTGGAATCCATAACAGTCTGTGAGGTCGATGAGGTCAGTTCTCATGTGATGTTTGGCTCCAAATTATCAAAAGTGATCATTTACAAGAATAAGCAGCTTAATTGAGGGAAATCTAGCTACTATTTATTACATTTCTTAAAAATTGCTAATAAATATATTATATAGAAAATGCAGTATTTTTCAATCTTTTTTAACTTTTTCTCCTTGATCCAAGCCTTACCAGCTAAAATGCCTGATGCAACTGCACTGATTGCCTATACACCTTGGCATCATCTTTAAAATCTCCTTAATTACCTATCACACTCTAGCTAATCCAACCTACCCTATCTCAACCACCTCATTTACTGCCACCAAGTCCCCGACCACCTTCGTTCATCCTCCGCAATTCATCTATACCAACCAGTCCGTAGATCATTCCAATGATGTGTAATGAAAAAGTTGTAGTGTGCAAATTAATTTATTAATTCACAGAGCAACTTTAAGTTGTAAGCAAGGCATAGGTTTTGGAATTTGTTATGATTGTAACATGTTGTTCTGAAAATATAATCTGGTGGAAATGAATTGAAGTGCTTTGTAAGAAAAAATCCACAAGTATTTCATGAACTGTGGGAACATCTTTCTCAGTTAACTCCAACATTGCCAAACAACATAAACTCATTCAAACACAAATTTGAGAAGATTTATCCAAAACCAGCAATTTATGTATTAAAATAAGAGTTTCAGTATTAGTAACATTTTCCAAAATCAGCTCCTTTTGAAATGCATTATTACCAGAGTTATCAAATTTAATCCTTTGTTACGGCACCTAAAACTTTGAAATTGATATACAGTCAAATCTCTTTACTATGCCACCTGTCGGGACCGAGCAAGAGTGGCATAGTAACGAGGGTTTGTAAAAACAGCTTTATTTTCTCAAGTTACCCATCCGTCCAAAGCTCTCAAGAATCGTCGGCTGGCGCATCTTCTTTCGGCGAATCTCGTGCATCTCGTTGTCTAGCTGATCGCACGCTTGCATCACACCGGGCTTCCCGCTTCTCTGTTGCATGAACTTCCGGATGGTGCTGGGCTTCCTCGAACGGAACGATTTCCTCCTGGACAGTTATCTCGTCATCTTTGCTTTCTACCAGCTCCGCACTGCACAGCATCTCCTCCGCAATCTCCTCCAGTGTGAAAGACCCGCCAGTCACGAGGCGCTCATTGGCTTCGAGAAAATCAGACAGCTCGATCTCCCAGTTCTCGTGCATCTTTTCCTCGGCAGGCAGAGCTTCCCAGATCTTGAGCAGCTCCGCATCCTGTGCCTCAATTTGGATCTCCTCTTTGGATGAACTTGGCCTTCGCGAAACAGTTCCTGATCGTTGACTTGCCGACCTGCTCCCAAGAACGCCGGGCGTCGTGTAGAGCATCGAGCAACGTGAACTTGAACTCCTTTCCCTCGTCCATGGCCTCAAGCTGGCGGCATAGCAGGAGCTTCTTGTAGTGGCGCTTGAGGTTCTCTATGATTCCTTGATCCATTGGTTGTGAATTGGCTGTCGTGTTGGGTGGGAAGAAGACCAGTTGGATGTTGTTCAGCTGGAGCTTGGGAGGGTTGCCAGAGAAGTTATCGACACAGACTAGCACCCTGCGTCCCTGCTGGCCGAGTCGTCCATCCCACGCATGCAACATCTCCTCGAAAAGCTCTGCCGTCATCCACGCCTTCGAGTTTGCCTTGTACTCGACCGGGATCTCCTTGTTCTTGAAGGCACAGGGTCTCTTGGAATTGCCGATCACCAGAAGAGGGAACTTCTCGCTGCCGCTCATGTTTGCCCCAACCAGACGAGTGATCCTTTGCTTGCTTTTCTTTCCTCCTGTACACTGCTCTCCCCTGAAAGCTATGGTCTTGTTCGGAAGCAGCTGCCAGAAGAGTCCAGTCTTGTCCAGGTTGAATATGTCGTCTGCAGAGAACTGCCTGAGTAAAGGCCAGAGAACCTGTTGTTGCCACTCAAGAAGGGATTGCGAATCCACCGCTCCACTTTTGCCTTGCACTGTCTTGAACGTGATGCCATGGTGCTTCTTGAAATTGTCCAACCAACCGAGCAGAAATACAGACTTTTTCACGACTTGTGCCTTTTAACACTCACACAATAGTGGCATAGTAGCGAGAGTAGGTGGTGGCGTAGTAAATTTATTTTGTATTGAATTTTGTCAGGACCGAGAAAAAGTGGTATAATAGCGAGAGTGGCATAGTAGCGAGATTTGACTATGTTGTAGGCCTTAGTGCATCTAAACTTTTAAGGTACTTTAAAGAATATTTAACAGGTTTAAACATGAGTTTTTGAATGAAAAGATAAAAATAATAAAAATAAAATAATAAATAAATAATAATAAAGTTTTTTTAATTAAATCAAAGTGACTTCGTTCATTTTATGCCTTAAATAAATACTTATTAACAACCTAAGAAGCTCATTTTCAGACTTATGGTAGCTTAGACATATATCTTTTCATGACTGTTTTTTCGGCTTCAAATTTACAGTAGTTTTTGGCTAAAATTGAGAATTACATATTGACCCCATCTTTTGCGAATCCAGTTCAGCGATCAAGTCGAGTTACTCTGTAACTCCTATAGGCTCTTTTTTCTCAATTTTGAAGATCACAAAATAATTATATTTAAAATTAAATAATAGGTTAATAATAAGCATTGTGAGTGCTAAACCAAAGATGGGTCTTTTAAATAAAAAGTTTATCTTATAACCTCGAAAATGTAAAATTGGCAACAGATCTCTATGTAGCAGTTGTGCAAAACAGTTGATTGGTATGGATTAAAGTTATCACAAGAATATTTAAAAGTGAAATTAAAATTTAAAATACAAATAAAAAATCAAATATTTGATTATAGGAATGAAATTAAAGAATGGTTTCAACTTTGATGTTCAGCTTGTCTATGTATGCTCACTTAGTCCTAAATCAGTCTGACTACTCGTGCAGTTTTTGCTTCATAACTAAATTTACGACTGGTTTTTGGGAAGCAGATTTTCAAATTTGTGAAGAATAAAACTTAGAAGTTAGGTTAAAGAATAAAAGAACTTGGGTTGTGGATATTTCCCCCCATCATGACATTATGTTTATACATACTGGCCCATGGTCCAATTTCTTTGGTTCTCGTTCCTGTTTTGTTGTAGCATTGTCGAGCTGATATTTTGTGTCAAAAAATCTTGTTTGCTAATAAATCTCAGCAATTTCAACAGGTTATGGGCCCAGAATCTGAAAACCAGACAATTTTCGCAACTAGTAGATTTGTGACATTTTAGATTCGATTGACATTTATTTTTATCGGAGTCGTTTGAAGACTAATAAAGTGGCAAACCTATTAGAGGAGTTGCAAAATCAGATTTTACAGCTTCAACAACAGCTACTTGGTCAGAGTTTTGTTTCATCATCAGTTTCACATGCTACTGGAAGTTTGCTGGATTCCAAACATCTAGATGGTAGCGACAACAATGAGTGGGAATTTTTGATGAAAAATTTTCTGATTGATGCCAGGTTATGGCATTGCATAGAACCAAGAGAAGGTCAGATCATAGATCCTGATCTTGACAAGAGAAAGCTTGCCAAGATGAATCTCAGTTTAAAGCCTTCTGTTGCCAAAATAACTAAGAGATGTGAAACAGCAGTGGGAGCATGGAACTCTCTTCAAAGAATTCAAAAGCATTGTTCGAATGATAAAGATGTATTCAAATATATTCAGTGCAAAGTTTGAAAACTTTTCCAGCATGAATCAGTATGTTGATCACATTTTTGAGATTTACGAGCAATTGGAAAACTTAGGAGAACCATTTTGTGACAGCCTCATTAGGGCTATAACCCTCGGGGATCTTCCAGAAGTCTTCACACCTTTGATTTTGGAGATTCAAAGTTCCCAACAAGACACTGTGGAGTTTGTGAAGCAGCTACCTTTGCAGGATGGCGTAAAGGATTTGAGGGTTTCCAAACAAACTGAAACAGACGGTGCATTTAGCAGCAAAGCAGTGAAGAATGGTCCTCCATGCTTCAGTTGTGAGAACTATGGTCACATCAGAAAGGATTGTCCAAAAGTCAAGAATTTCAAAAAAGAAAAGACAAAATCAAACCACTAGGTCAAATTTTGATACTTTTGCTGCCAATAATTTGATGAATTCTGAGGACTGGTATTTGGACACAGAAGCAACTTTTCACTTGTGCTCAAGCAAGGATGTTATGAGTGATTTTGTTGAGATAATTGCTGACATACTCACGAAGAGTTTAGCAAAGGATGCGAATGCCAAATGCGCGTCATCGATGGGCTTAACTTGATATCGCATAAAGTGGGGATGTTGGAATTTGTTAACTCTTAGAATTATTAAAAATTATGGAAGAAAACGGAAACAACAGTTGATAGTTTAATAAACAACTGAATTTAACTGTCAACTTTAAGCAATTAAAGAACTTGACTACAGTCTTTCTACAACAAAGTTTCCATCGACAACTTCACGACAAGCTACTCGCTGCAACTTCTTATCAACTTCTGAGTGCCCCAGAACCACATAACATAGTTTTAAAACAATTAACAAAACTATTTCAACAAGAATGTTATGAGATTTCTTTGGTTCTTGTTCCTGTTTTGTTGTAGCATTGTCGAGCTGACATTTTGTGTCAAAAAATCTTGTTTGCTAATAAATCTCAGCAATTTCAACAATCATATTAATAGTTCACTTGCAAAAATGTTCAGTTACTGCTGAATTTGACTTTCTGTTTTATGTTATAAATTTCTAAAATGCTGTTGAAAGTTTTGGAAGTAAACAAAGACAATAATTAATAGTTTCATAAACAACAACTATAACTGCCAACTTTAAGCAATTAAGGAACTTGTCTACAGTCTTTCAACGACAAAGTTTCTTTTGACAACTTCACCAAGACAAGCTGCTCGTTGCGACTTCTCACCAACTTCCAAGTGCCCCAGAACCACATAATGTGAAACAATAACAAAACTATTTCAACAAATGCGTAATTATTCGGAGCTTTGTTATTTTCATTTTGAAATTAATTTTAGTTTTTATTTTCGTCTTCGTTTAATATTTCTCGTTTTCGTTATGAAAATAACACTACTGGTCCCTAGCAAGTGGTTGGTGTTGACAAGATGCCAACCCAGCAGTTTTTGCAATGCACAAAAGTTCATGCTGAGGTACTTATTATGACTTTTACTTCCTCTAGATGATCAAACTTGATCAAACTTGATCATCTTCTCAAAGAATCATGCAAAGCCGTGAAGCCCCGCCAGGCCTTTGATCCGATGACCTCACTAAATCATCCAATCGGTAGTGGCGACAGTGTGTACGCAATAGGCTGTGATCAGCAAAAAGAAATCTAATGGCCAACAACAACTTGTGATGCTGGCTGTGAAGAAATGGAGTCTCTGGGCCACATTGTTAAGAATTGCTGCAGAACCATTGGTCATTGTCACACAAGACTTGACTCCATTGTCTGAATGCTAGAAGCCAGATTGAAGGAAAAGGATACGTCACAAAGTTGGATCCTAGAATTCCAACAGTGCTAGGAATAAGAATTTCAGATCTTTTTGCTTGGAGCATGTCAGAATACATCGTTTGCAATGTGGCGGTCATCAAAGGATGCCTTTGGACTAGATAGAATACATGAATTTAAGGTGAATAAGTATGACAAACTAGACATTCACAGATGGATGAAGCAGAACAACCCGATTGCTGATACAGGAAGTCAGAAAGGGCTGATCACAGTTCTCCTATTGAATTGGAGTGATTTGCTGTCTCTTGCAAGTCCTGGAATTTTTGGAAAACACATGATGTCACAAGAAGACCGTGTCGAAGGCAGCTGAGAGGTCAATCCAGCCATTATGGCACAGTTATGATTTCCACATATGTGGATAGTAGTGATGATGATAGTAATTTCATTACATGCATGAAATTTTCAATAGCCTGATAATGATTACAATAACAACATGAAAACATTACATCAAAGTAAATAATCTAAGAATTACTCCTTCAATTCACTTCAATCCAGGAGCTCCTTGTAATGTGTCACAACTATTTTCCCTCACTGACTTCTTCACTGGATGATCCTAAGGTGAAGATCCACATTGGAGATGGATTTGAGTTCTTAAAGAGCACCAGGGAAGCATTTGATGTCATCATCAACCATTCATCACATTGTGAAGGTGGTTTTATAATTAATAATCAATTTGGTATTTATTTGTAAAAAATGTCCTGTTTAAGATCATTGAATAAACATAAATTTTAATTGTCGTCTTGTCCTAACTCTGATTAAGCCACTAAAAAGCTACAAGTTAAATAATTTAAAGAAATTAGGACATTAGCAACTGACCACATCTTAAAAATCTTGTAGACTGATAATTTACCTGTTATTTGCAGGTCCATCTGAGTACCTCTTCACCAAGGAATATTATGAGGTTGTTAAGTCTAAACTTAAAAAGGGAGGAGTCACATCTTCAATTGGTTAGTGCATATTACAGTGATCAAGTAACTAATATTTTACTTCTTAATTAAATCTAGCATCCAATCCAGACACTGCTCAGGCTGCAGAGCTATTGTCACATCCATTTGAAACAGAGTCTTTTTCTTTCACTTTGCAGTTTCTTCTTTGTCTTTTCTCTTCTGATATCCAGACTTGTATTTTGATGGAACCCTAGACATTCTTTGGCAAGAGAAATTAATCAAATTATAGATGAACTAAAAAAATGGAATATATATTGTTGGCCTGCAGATCTGGAGTCTCCCCTTCTATCATTAATACTGAACCAGCTGGGTTTCACTCTGCCCTAAAAACTTTCCTCTTCAGGGAAAGCTACCCTCAATATTAAAGTGGTCTTGAAGTTCTGTTTGAGACTGTGCCACTCTAAGCCAAACTCTGAATCATTATCATTATCAACTCCAAACATGTCATGTCAGTTCTAACAGTATTACTATGTATATTTGGTGATATGTTAATTTTTTATTATCATAGTCAACAGAGAAGATGTACCAGGGTCTGATGTCATAGAAAGCAAAATGATGAACTTCTGCAAAGAACTTTTTCCTGTGGTTCAATATTTATACATTCCTGCATTCAATCATCCAAGTAGTCTTGTAAGATGCCTCATTTGCAGTCTCAATCCTGTGAGTTTATAAAACTTTTATTTTAACAGTAACACATTGCAATGTGTGATGGGGCTAAATATATGCTGAGTTTATGCTTGGTTTTTTCAAGCATAAATATTCAGTTCACAAATGGGTGATATTACCTGCTAATGCAGCAATACTTGCTATTAATATTTACTTAACAATTCACCAAATAGGAATGGTTATTGGTGTATTTAGCCGATATTTTGAGTGCCTTTTTGTATCCCAATGGGATGTGAAGGCACTTTAATCGATCTACCATTTGTATAGCGCCCCTACCCGAGGGCGCTCCCTGGCGGTGCAGGTTGGGCTGCGAACACGACACATTACGACTGTTGCTATTATGATCGCATGCAAGAACGCAACCCATTCGGCCAACCTGCACGTTATTGTTGTATCCTTACTTTTATGTTTGTTATTGTCTACAACTAACTATAAGAAGTGTGAGAGATCAACTTGGGAAGGGAATTATTTATTTAGTAATTAATCTTTTCGAGGTCACAACAAAAGATACTGA
>MPNW01001563.1:0-11124 GCA_011800805.1 Hirudo medicinalis
CCAGCCATGAGAGTGCTGAGTCCCTGATGGCAAATTCGTCATCGAGGCGCCGGAGGAGGATGCCATGGTCGACGGTGTCAAAGGCAGCTGATAAGTCAAGAGTAACCAGCATTGTGCATCCTTTCAAAGCTGAGGTGATGCCATCTACGGTATGGAGAAGGGCTGTCTCTGTCGAATGGCCGGAGCGTTAAGCTGATTGATAGCTGGAGTAGTTCTTATTTGATAAGAGATGAGGACGAATACGGTGCAAAACAAGGCGTTCAATTATTTTGGAGAAGGTAGTGAGATTAGAAATAGGCCTGTAGTTGGAGGGATTGAGTGGGTCAAGGTCCGGCCTTTTTAGGAGTGGCAGAACCTGTGCTATCTTGTGGGCGGTGGGGAATATACAGTCGTTGAACGAAAGATTGGCGAGTTTGGCTATTAGAAGAGAGAAGATGAAGGGGAAGCGCTTAATGACTGATGTTGGTACTGTATCTAGTGGGGAGGATTTGCTAGGTAATGAGGAGATCAGTCTCCACACTTCGTCGGATATAACAGGGCTAAATGTGCTCATTACTGGGCCATTGCGGAGGCGAGGTCCAGAGGGGGGTGGATCCGCTTGAGAGAGGGTGAATGAAATGGAAGCGCGAATTCTATCAATTTTTTCCTTGAAGAACGTTCCAAACTGGGAGGACATCTGCCGACATTCGTCTGGGGAGTAGTTGTGGGATGTGTTTGAATGCAGTATGTTGTTGAGGTTNTGGGTTGACTGAGCTGTTGGACAACTCACTTATCAGGTGATCAGCACGTGATTGAAGCACGATCTTGTTGAACAGCTGCTTGGCGAGTTTGAGTTCTTGCTTAGTGGTTGCCGATTTGGTGCGTTGACACTCTCTTTCTAGTCGGCGATAGGACCTTCTGGCGTTCCTGGCTCTATCAGATAGCCAATTCCGGGCTGAGCTACTAACTCTTATCTTGAGAGATCTGAGAGGTGCATGGGCATTCATCACTCGTGTTAACTCTTGGTCAAGTTTCCACGTCCGTTTCAGCAGCCAATAGGGACGCTGCTGCTAATTCGAGGTCTTTGGAGAAGGCATCCCAGTTTACTTTTTTCAGTGGTCGATAAATGTGCTTCTTGACTGACCAGGGAGGTCTAACAAGAGAGGTGGTGAACTCTAAAAGAAGATGATCCGAGAACGTGACATTTTTGCCGGAGACTTTGATGGAAATGTTTTGGTTGGAGGGAGTGATGGCAAGATCAAGCGTTTGGCCAAGGTTGTGAGTGGGGAAGTTGATGTTTAATAATAGCTAATAATAATAATAATATTTTAATAGTTGATGAATTATAAATGAGACTGTGCTCGCTGAGTAGGAGGGACAGTTCATCATCCAATTGAGGTGTGAGTGGGTAGTTGAAGTCGCCACAAAGGGGAGAGGTTGTTTGGTTTGTTGGTCTATCAGAGTTTCGAGATCAGAGATAAAGCGAGATTTTGAAGACGATGAAGGGCGATAGACAACGGAGAGTAAGATGGACCACGTCTGTGATATTATTGTTACTGAGAGCGACTCAAAGGTTTCGAAAAAGCCGAGAATGGTTGGAACTTGTCGAAGGTAGTCTTTAGCAACAACTGCCAGGCCGCCACCCTTGCTCTCAGTGGAGAGTCCACGATGCTGGTGAATCGCGTCACAAATCACAAAGCAAAACAGCATATCTCATAAAAATTATCTTTAATAAATTTAAAGTTGTATGACTTTTAAACTTCCACCGCTTCTTCGGGAAGGGAGTTCCAACTGTGGGCCATACTACTACTGAAAAACTTTCTACAATCACTTTGGGCCAATGTAGTTGAAAATTTCAGCTCTTGCCCTCTTGTCCTTTCGTCTTGACGGAATATTATTGCAGGGCATGCAGAACCTGGCACAAATCCAAGATTCATGTTGCACAATATCATCAAGTCTGCTCTCCTCCTGTGAACTAAAGAAGGAAGCTTTAAAAACTTTAAACCTTCATATTTACGAAGATAACAAGGCGTTTGACTTTTAATATGACAGCAAACTTGGTGACTGCTTTTTATTTCAATTCTGGGAAGATATGTCACTCAATTAAATTATTTTTGAAATAACAATAATAGTAATAATAATAATAATTATTATAACAATAATTATAATATTATAATTATAATATTAATAAAATTATAATATAATAATTAATATTAATATTACAATTATAATAATTATTATTAATAATATTTATTTTTTATATAATTACTTAATAATATTTATAATAATTATATTAATTATAATAATATAATAATATTATAATTAATAATTATAATTATTATTATTATAATGTTAATAATAGTAATATTATTATTTTAATGAAATATTGAAAGAACCGCAAAACATGCCCAGATGGATGACAGAAGGAATTGCAGATTTGTTAACAAAATCCAAGGAAACAAGGTATCCAAAAATCTACAGGCCCATAATGTTTGGCCAACCACACACAAAATACTGACAGCAATCTTGAGCAGTAGAATATATAATTATTTCCAAGAAAATAAAATATTGCCAGAAGAACGAAAAGGATGCAGAAAGGGGAGTAGAGGGTGAAAGGACAGTTTTATTGGCCAAATGATAGTAAAACATGTAAAGGGGATTAAAAACAATTTAAACATCACATGGATTGACCACAGAAAAGCTTTTGACAGCATCCCACATGTGTGGATAATTCGACCAATGGAAATATACAAAGTATGTGCTGTAATAGTGAGGTTTATTCAACAATCAATGCTGGAATGGAACATGATAATGATGCTGATGCATGAAAAAAGATGTTTGAAGACTGGAAAAATCTCGGCTAAAAGGGAAATATTCTCTGTCACCTCTACTGTTTTGTATGGTTTTGATAACATTGTCAAAGTCTATTAATGATGCCAGATTAGGTTATGAACTTGAAAAGGAACAAATCAGCCATCTGTTCTACACGTTTGATTTAAAGGTATTTTCAAAAGATCCCAAAAGTATGCAAGTGTGTGTAACAATTGTAGAAAAATTCAGTGGAGATATTGGTATAGAATTCGGAAACTGAAAAATGTGCAACCATTGAAATGAAAAAAGGCAAAGTTGCAAGAGGAGGTGATATTGCTCTGCTGGATGGAGTTGAGATACAATCACGAAAAACTCAGGAGTTTTATAAATACTTTGGAATGGATGAAAAAAATAGAATCAACGATAGAGTTTCGAAATAAAAAGTGAAAAGGGAATATTTTTGTCGCATGAGAAAAATAATGAAAACCCAGCTCAATTCTAAAAACAAGATCGAGGCCATAAACAGTTTAGCAGCTAGCAGCTCCAGTCATGACATGTAGTTTTAGTATTCTACCATGGCTGAAATCTGAAATTGAAAAACTAAAAAAATATTGACTATGAATGAAATGCATCACCCAAGGCAGATGTGCACAGGTTGTACATCAAAGGTCTTAATCTCCCAGTAACTGTAAAGTATTATAAGCATGAGTCCGAAAAAGTTAGAAAGGTCANATTGCCAAGACAAAAGTGGTAGCAGTTGTAGTTGGAGCTTTAGGAACTATGAGTGACAATTTTAATAAAGAAATTGAGTTTATACCAGGAAAGCCGATTGCTGATGATATCCAAAACATTGCATTGAGTGGGACTGCACATATTCTAAGGAAAGTACTTGGTTGATTGATAGAAAAACTGACAAACGTTGTTGTTTGTGTTCATTCGATTTAAGTTTTGACTCGGTTCGTAATTCAGACAATTCATTCATTTCGATTTATTAATATTTTTTGTTTTTGTTTATTATTGCCTGGATGAGACTTAGCAATCATTCAATAATTGCTATACAATTACTGTAACACAGCCGAGTTTGACTTTGAATAAAATAAAATAATAATAATAATAATAATTTTCATTCTATTTGATGAAAGTATGTACAAAAATATATAAATAGATTTGAAATATCATCAATCAAAGGAAATTCTTGAATAAGAAAAGCTGAATTTGTAGCTTCTGACAATCAAATGTTGAAGGAATTTCTTTGGAGCTGAAAAATTGCAGTCAGTTCATGAGGGCCGGGTGGGGTGATCGATGGATGTTCCAGTCACTGTCGTGAGGTTTTGAAATGGCAGGAAAAAATGCAGAACACAATTGATGCTTCGTCGATATAAGAGACCACTTATTATTATTGTTATTTTTTATTTATTATTATTATTATACAATGAAATCAATTTTAAACAAACTCAATTTAATGTGATCTCATCAACTCTTTCTTTTCTAAATTACTCGAACAATTCACAAAACGTTCACCAAAAGTCCGAGGACCTCATTCAACTTTCAGGTTAACGTCCATCCTCGAAAACCTCTACAATCTTCAACATCAACATCTTCATCACAGTTGGACTTTTAATTCGTTTGAGTTCAAAGTTCATAACACTTGCCGATGATAAAATTGAAACCGATAGTTTCAATTTGATGATGATGATGATGATGATGGCGAAGGTAATGACACTGAACACATTGACTGTCATGTTCATCATCGTATGACGAGGTTTTCAGATTCCTCTGAAATTATCTTCATCCATCTTCATGGTTTCACGTCCGAGACAACGTGAAGGTGGCCTTTCAAAAGTTTGAGCAACATTTAACAAAAATATAAAAAACTTTTTTGTTTTTATGCAACAACTTTTTGTTTTTATTCATGTGAATTCGTGCTTCCTCCCAATGCAGTTAGATAACAAAGCATTCGGAAGGGTGCGTTTTTGTTCTTGACTAATGTCATATAAAGAAGAAGAAGATGGGTAACGTAGGGTAATAACCGACAGGGACATCCGCCTGATCAAACGGGTGTGGCCCACCCCCCGAGAACGTAAGGAGTTTGGGCCGAAACGTTCGGTGACGGGAGCAATCCTCTGATGATTCCCTGTCGGTAAGCTCCGTGGTTGGAGTTTCTTAGTACTTTTAATTGTTGGTTTGGAGTAATCGATGAATTAGTGCATTTTATTCTCAATTTTAACCTCAATTAATTTTAATTGCATCAGTAATTAATTTCTACAATTTTGAGTTTATTTAAATTATAAATTAATATTTTGATCCAAATCGAGGATAGATCATAAATGCAGTTTCTAATAATCACGTGATCTTATTGAGGCTGGAATCTTTGGAAAGCTGACTAACTTCTTGCTTAGAAATGATGTAATATTATTTTATTTTATAACATTTTCAATTTAACATTCAAGTGTTTCTTAAATAAGTCAACATATGTTTTCAGAAAATATTGAAAAATGAAGTTCAGAAATCAAGAATAAAATCTTCTACATCCAGTTGCAATTAAACCTCCGCAATAAGAGGGACATTAAGATCCTTCAACTTCATCCTTTGCTAAGTACAAATTCGATTCTTCAGGATAGGTTTCGCTTGAGTGAACATTGAAATGAAGTTTTCCATGGAAAGTTCAACGAACAAACGGAACTTATAATGAGGGTCATTGAGAGTTCAAGAATATCCATCTTCCAAGGACATTCGTT
Organism: Hirudo medicinalis; assembly: GCA_011800805.1. Taxonomy (NCBI): domain Eukaryota; kingdom Metazoa; phylum Annelida; class Clitellata; order Hirudinida; family Hirudinidae; genus Hirudo; species Hirudo medicinalis. The sequence continues at coordinate 5,529 of MPNW01001563.1, forward strand.
CGGGCACTTTCAGTCACTCAACAGTTTTCAAATTTTCCAAAGCAATGAAAAATGATGTTTTATTAACGGTGTTTGGAGTTCCTTTAAAAATAACTTTAAAAATTTAAAAATGTTTAAATTAATAATTTTCTGAAATATTAAAATATTGATATTTAAGTAATTAATATTATTTAATAATTATTAAAACCAACACAGCAATATTAATTTAAGTAATTTAATATTTAAACAGTTTTAAAATTTATGAACTGAGTAATAATTACAATAATTTATGCATGAACAAAACAAATATTCAACATTTTAAACATTCAGAAGCATATGAAAGTATTACATTCAAATCATTACTTCTCTCTGATTTTAACCATAATTAATTATCATTACAAATTTATTGTTACTTTTATTATTAAAAAAGTTGGTTAAATCATTTCAACTTGTAACTTTCCATTTGGAGTATTTTATTTTATCAAATTTCGAAATATATTTTTTTTAAATGAATCAAAAGAGGTGGATTTAAAATCAATTTTAAAATGTCGGACCACGAAATCAAGATTGTGTTGGTTAGTCACTTCATTCTTTAAATGTATTTTATCAATAAATTAATTTATTATGTTAATTTATTAATGTATCAATCGAATTAATATTTTAATTATTCAATTAGATTGGCAAACATTTCTTAAATAATTTGCAATTTTCTACTGCAAACAGACTTAATGGAAGTACTGAACGACCTCTAACCCAGCATTGATGAAATCAACAAGAAACAAAATTTTTTCTCCTTGGAATACAAAATTGTTAAAATGTCTCGCAGTGATCCAAGGCACGAATCCACATCTTTCAATACGATATTTAGCATAGCATCAATCATTATCATAACCATTATCATCATCATCGTCATCGTACTTCTCATTGTCATCGTCATAACTATCAGTTCCATTGTCATCCTGATATTTTGTGAGTGCTGTTAATTTTTTATTTAATTCATTATATTATGGTTGTAATTAATATATTGTTCATAATTTTCACAAATAATAACATTAGCAAAAATAGTATTTGAGGATTTGAGGGGTTAAAATACTCTTTTTTAACATATCATGGTTCTTTTTGGTGAAATATTGAGAACTCAAATATTTCTTTTCATTGTACATGCTTAAAACTTTTGTTCATCTCCTCCCCAAGAATTGAAATGGTTTCAAAATGTTGAATAAGCATTTCATCCTAATGTTTCCAAAAATGTTCAAAGAAATTATTTACTTCTAAAAAGGGAGATTAATTTCAATTTAGATTTAGAAATTTTAATTTTATTTGCGTCATTGTGTCATCACAAAATTATATTTAAATGTTTCTTGTACTATTTAATCTGATGCTTATTGTATTTATTTTATTATAAATAATATATTAAAGTTATAAATTTCAGCTTTTAAAATGAAAAATGTCGGGCTTAGAAATCATCATACGGTATATTTATTTTTAGAAAATCTCTCTCTCGAGTTCTCTTTCATTTCTGTCAGTTTTGGCTGGCACTTCAAAAACTTTCAATGTACCGGCTACATTTTGGTTCACCGAAATTATTTTATTGAAGCTTTTTACGTGGTTATTAAATAGTTATAACGTATACGATAATGTTACAAAAATAATATTGTAACACTGTTGCTGTGATAGTAATTACATTGTTAATTACAGTATACAATTTTTAAAAATGTGTCTCGTTCAGATATAAAATTTGCTATTTCTTAAGCATTTTGAGGTGAGGAAACTTTTCGAAACATTTGATTGGCTACTGCTTTTAAGATATTCAATTTACAAAAAAAATTTAGGTTCAAAATTTGATTGTGAGGATTAAGCTGTAAATTGTAAAACTCTGTATTTTCATGTGTTTAAGGTTGTTAAAGATGATAACAATTCAACAAAAGGGTTGTGTGAGTAAAATATATTAGAAACAACGAACAAGGAATTATTATGAGCATATTTTAGTCCTATCCAGTATCAACCCGATGCTTTTTGTCTTGACTTTTATATTCACAAATTAGAGCGTCTCTAGCCAGAGTCCAGCAATAGCAAGCATTGATGGGTTCCATTTCACTTCCTGCCTGTGAAATTATATCCCCCAACAAGTCTGCCATAAAACATTTAAGTTGTCAAACAGTGATGAAGTAAAAACAGGATGTTGTGATTGTCTGTCCCTGTTTTACTTTCGTAATTGTTAGATGACTCACTTTTAAGTTATTCTGCTTTTTAGTAGTAATGATAAAAAAATACTCACCCAAAGCCACTCACCCTCAAAAGCTGCCCATCATTAAATTTATTGGTGATGAATTAAAATCATAATTAATTTTTTATTACGCATTGTAAACCATCAACCCGATGAGATCCAATAAAGCATGTCAAAATGGATTCAAGTTATAATTCGCTTGCAATTTGCACCATTAAGCAATTGGAGTGACGTCGTATTTATTATTTCAAAGATAGCACCATGAGTGCCCACTTCATGGAGGTGTAGTAACCCCGGAATGGATACCAATTCACGCCATCTGCACGGCTGCTGTGGACTCCTGGAGCTGGGAAGTACAGCCCGTTGAGGTTGCTCTGATGGCAAGCAGCATACCACCAGGCCCCTTTGTATCTGACGGCACAGTTGTCAACCCAAGTGTCGTGGTCCTGATCCTGAGTGGAGAACATCATGTTGTTTTGGAGGCTCATCCCATCGCCTTTAAATCAGAATTGAAATCATAGTGTGTTATTTATATCTCACTTACGAAGAATTAGAAATACAATTTTCGAATGTTAGAGATAAATCAAGTTGTGAATAAATTTTATCTTTCATAATAAACTTAACCTGCTATGCCGCTGTAGTTTCCGACCTTAAGTTTGTAATAACTTTCAGGACCCCCAACTTCAAATGTGCCATAGCGAGCAAATACTTGCGTGTTGTTGAAATCTCGCAAAATCACTATCATGTTAAACTTTCCAGTTGAGGTCAAAATGTTCAATGCCCTGAGTCCTTTCAAATTTAATTTTATAATTATTGTTTATGTAAGATTATTTATCGTGAATTTGTTAAAAATTCAACTTTTAATTGGAATAATTAGGTAATTTAATTAACCAATCCAATATTCTCCTTCTGGATTTCCAAAGCCATCAACATATTCGTTCCACTTTCTGTAAAAGTCAACCTCACCATTTAATCTGCGTTGGAAGACCTGACAAGCGGTTGAAAATGTCAAGTTCAAGTGAGATTGCGAAAGTAACAGTGTCAAATTTAATTATTCAAGCGCTTTGAAATCCAATGAAATGTTTTTAATGGAAATACGAAACAAACAAACTTATTCTCACAAGATATTTTGCGCCTTCCGAAGAAATCACGATTGGAACCGTTTTAATTTCATTCCCGATCTTCAAACTAACTGTTTTGTTTATTTTCGTTGCAGCCTCTTCCCAGCTGGAGTAAACTACTGGAGATGAATTTAGACGCTAGTCCAAAACATAATTTTCTAACATTTTTCACTCAGAATTAAAACAAAAAAAGAAAGAATACTTTTCTAGTTGATACTCAAAAAGGCGTCACATATTTTCACAAAAAAAGAAAGAATACTTTTCTAGTTGATACTCAAAAAGGCGTCACATATTTTCTTCATATTTTAAAATTAATTTGCAGGAATTAAAATAAGGAAATGATCAGACGTTTTTTAATATAATTTTGGTTCCAATTTAACTTATTATTAAACTAAAAAACCGGCTAATGTGTTATTTTAAAAATATTTACGAACAAAATGTTCCGCATAGACTTAACCGTTATTGCCACAAGACTTGTCATTGACGGGGCAAACTGGATTAGTTTCCCTGAAAGATTTTATAAGTTTGTTTCTTTTTAATATTCTACCTGCAACAATATTGCTAATATTAACAGTTAACCAAGGAAAGTCCGTCACGCATCTTTTCTCAAGTGTTCCACACTCTTGTTTGTAAACCATCCACTCTTCCCAATGTGCTGCATTTGCAGAAGCTGTAATTGAATACATTAAATTCGATCATTTTTCTGATGACAGTAACAAATAAATTTCTTGTACACCAACCAAGGAGAGCGAGTAAAAAGAGAATCTCAATCATCTCTGCATATTTCAACACCTGAACAGATTTATTGCAGCTGAACATGATCTTCTTTTATATGTTGCAAATATTCCCTGCGTCATTAATTATACTTTTCATCTTAAATTTAATCAATAACTTCTAGAAATATTTCTAAATGCACGCAAGACTTCAACGACATTTGTCGCCTCTTGTCAGAAAAGACGATTAAAAACGTAATGTTGATTATTTTTGCCATTACGTATTTTTTACGAACCTAGCTTATTCTCTTTGATTTATATAAGCAGTTTTTTTTTATCGTTTTCACTAGCATAATTAAATTTAATCATCGGCTAATACAAGTAACATTATTAATACTTCAATGTTAAACTCCATCGTACATAAAATAATTGCTGCCATCCCTGGAATGGATTAGAAGCAGTTGTTTCGCATGTCTCGCATCGGTTTTTATTTGAGTTGGTCGAAGTTGCTTGTAGTTCACCCACATGAAAGTCCTACATAAAGGCTGTTCATTGTAATAAAATTACTTAACAATTTATTATGTGGATTTGTGGATGCTTATAAAATGATTCTTAAATCCCTCTCGAGATCAGATTTAAAATCCGCTTTTACTGATGTGAGGATATCAATTTATTTATATTAATATAATGATAATATTTTTTAATTGAGAACATCAGTTTATTTACATTAATATAATAAGATAATTATTATATCCTGAAACGACAAAAGATTTAACCAAATCGCACCGTGAGAAATAGCAAAATGTTTAATTATTCTTCGTTGCAGTTTTGAACAAATTTTATTAACAAATTAACAAAATAAAAAAAAATTATTTTGCGGGTAGTAATTAAAAAGTGATATTTTTAGCCTAATTTATAATTTGCTATTCGTTACTAGCGAATTCGCAACTTTTAGGCAATATAAAAAAAATTCACTACGTAAAAGCTATAAGTAAAGTGGCCACTTCTACAATGTTCTGAATACATAAAAAAATAAATCAATGCATAATTTTTGTACGAACTTACCTTAAGCCGGTTTTAAAGAGCTTAATGGACAATGACTTTTTAAATGTTCTGAATAAGTTGCTCAAATCGGATACATAAGGCACTCAAAAGATCGGCTAAATACAAATAAATACAAAAATTGAGCCCCAAATACCTTTAATCTGATATTTATTTTTTAATTTGATATTGTCCTTTTAGGTTTTCTAGAATCAAAGTTACAACCTCTCAACCTTCGCGAAATGTTGGCAGTTGGTCAAACTTCAACGATCCATATTTTGACACCGATTGAACAAAAATCTGATATTTTATTTAATTTAACATACTCATCTAGTTTAACAACAGTGTCAAATTTCAGCAAAATCCAAGATGGTGATGTCAGATGTTTTTCGATTTGACGTAGAAGGCCAAATTAGAAAATTAATTTTATAGCAATAATTAAATTAAACTCAATTTACCAAAGCCCCCACAGCAATATGATTATTTATCATTTACATCTAATGCTTTAATGTCTT
>MPNW01001564.1:4505-19505 GCA_011800805.1 Hirudo medicinalis
TTATTATTATTATTATTATCATCATCATCATCATCATCATCATCATCATCATTGTTTATTGGGCCAATTAATTGATTCGTCGTCTTCAAAGTCACGTGTCCATCGAGTTGGGAGTCCAATAAGTGACATCTGATCATTGATGGGGGGGGGTCAGCAGACCCTGGGAGGTGTTTGGAGTGTTTGTTAGCATCCCGTTACTTCAGTGATAATTAATAAATTGTTTAAATATTTTTCATTCGTTTAATATTTTTCATTGTTTGATATTTTTATTTTATTAATATATTTATTTGATTAACATATTTATTGGCTTAATGTTTTTATTCGTTTAATATTTTTATTCGTTTAATGTTTTTATTTGTTTAATATTTTTATTTTCTAAATATTTTTATTTGTTTAAAATTATTATTTCTTTTTATTATTATTATTATTATTATTATTTTTATTTTTTTCATTCGGAATGTGAATCATTCAGGTGCTCGGCTGTGATTGTACTTGATGAACGCGGCGACTTTTTGAAAAATTGTTGTTGTTGATGTTGATGTTGTTGTTGTTGTTGTTGTTGTTGTTGTTGTTGATGTTGTTGATGTTGCTGCTGCTGCTGCTGCTGCTGTTGTTGTTGTTGTTGTTGTTGTTGTTGCGAATGTCCTCATCAACAAACGTCGCCTTTTTTAAAAGTAAAATCGTTAAATACCGTAAATCTGTAAATATTGTGAATATGATGATGAAGATGACGACGACGACGATGACGATAACGATGATGTTAGTGATGATGATGATGATGATGATGAACGATGATGTTAGTGATGATGATGATGATGAACGATGATGATGATGATGATGATGATGATGATGATGATGATGATGATGAAGATGATAATGATGACGACGACGACGACGATGATGTGGATGGTGATGATTCTCAAAGCATCCAGCAATGATGCCGAAAAAACCCCAAAAATCTCGTGCCATCATTTTAGGATTCAATCCCGATTGGACGACGGGATCAACAACTTTATGACTTCAAAAAATGTGTTTTATGTGCGACGATAAAATCTCGACAACAACAACAACAACAACAACAAACAACTATATATATTTTTTTTGTTTCGTCTTCGTTTTGTTGTTCATGTTGGTATCCTTCCGAAGAATATTTCTCTAACTGAGTCGGTGATAAGGTTTTTAGAAATATTTTCTTGTTCTTGTTTACAGGTAAAAAGCTTTTTTTGTTGTTGTTTAATTAATAAATAAATAATAATAATAATAATTAATAATCATTTAAATAAATTAATTAACATTGAATGACAATGTTAATTAATTAATTAATTAATTAATATAATAATTAATATAATATTAATATAATAATTAATATAATAATTAATTAATTAATTAATAGCTATTAAATTAATCATTAATTTATAATGCGACATTTTGATTAATTAGTAATTAATAACAATTAATAAATGCTAATTAAATGAGCTTATCGAGGCCTTACCTGGTAGATGTTCATAATACCACCATTGTACCTTGTTAGGTACAAAGCATGAATCTTACTTTGGCCGCAACGTTCCCAGAATGTTCTTCCATCGTGTTGAAAACCACTCATCCATTTTCTCCATCAAATTGTCTCGAACTCAAAGCTGATCCTAAACTCATGCTAATCCTTAGCTGCATCTGCCTGGCTCTTATAGGCCTATTTAAAGTCTATAAAATTCTAACTGACCGAAAGGAACGGCTTTGCAAAAGGTCTTCATTTCTTGTCGTAACCCTAATCCTAACTTCAACCATACCCCCTCTAACCCCAACCCTAACCCTTCGGCCTTAGTCTAACCTCCATTCGGCCTTAACCTCGGCCCTATTCTTAATCTAACCCTGACCTTAGTCTAACCTTAACCCAGACTTAGCCCTATGTTTGAGCTAGCCCTAACCTTACCACATCCTGATCGTTACCCTAACTTACCTCGACGACAACCCCAACTCTACCCTTTATCATTAACTCTACCTTTCACATCTGAGCCACAGAGTTCAAAGCCTGAGATTGATGAACTCCTGGAACATCGCTTGGAATGAAAATGTTTCAAATACTCCCAGGACTGCCTCCTGTCCACCGTCATTGAGCAGCATTTACTTGGATTAACATCAAATTGAATCCGTCAGACGTGGATAGTCCCGTGTAATCCTCAGCCTGCAATTCATTCTTTATCGAACGCACGTCCAGCAGCAGGCGTCGTCGGCGTCGTTCATAAACAGACAAACAAAGCATACAAAGCATACAAAGTCGGCACAAAGTGCTTTTCGCGTCTCGTTTCTATGCGTTGTTCGCCTGCTTTTGTTCGTGAAGACTACCGGATGATTGTTTGATTGATTGATTGATTGATTGATTGATTGATTCGCTTAGTTGTTTTTGAATTACGTCCACCATCCAGTCATTCGAAACCCATAGTAACCCGTCTCCAATGTAAACAACTCGGATGTTGACGAGAGGCATCCTCGTTAAAAATGTCTAACAATCTCCACGTCATAAGTCATCGGAATGTGAAGGGAATGACATTGGAGATGTCATCGGACGAGTTGTTATTAGCGAGGACACGAACGAGAATGTCTCCGACCATCGATTTTCGCGGAGCGCGCCGTGCAACCTCTTCGTTCGTTCGCTCGCTCGTTCGCTCGTTCGTTCGTTCGTTCGCTCGTTCGTTCGTTCAAATCCGTCCTTCGAACTCCAGGCAAGCATTTTGTTGAAGGCATTTCGTGTACAGGAATCGTGATCTAAGGCAGCTGTAAAACAATACGCTCCAAAATAAAATTAATCTAACAGTAGAATCTAAGATGACATGACGGACGCATGTCAGATAAAAGAGATGTTTTTTGACTGACCCTAGCCTCGATGCTCATCTTATCCTTGACCTTAATCATTATCCTGAGCTTAACTTTTAGACCTACAACAGCGCCAGATCATTTTTAAAAGCCAAGCCAACTTAGACAAACCTATGACTGAATTAATTTCAATTTTAAATTTTTGTTTATAAATAATTCCGACATTAAAAACAGTTTTGAAATCCTGTAAGTTTTACTAATTTATTTTTTTAGCTCGTTTAAATTTAAATTGATTTTTGGTTAAAATTAATTCTGATTCAGTTGTAGGATTCGTTCGAGTGTTGAGATGCTTTTTGAAATCCCAACCTGTTCGCCTGACCCTATTACCGCTCATTGGTGAACTTAATATTTACTGATTGAATAAATTAAATCCCGCCGTTTATTGCAATAAAATAATAAATATAATATAATAATAATAATAATAATAATAGTAATAATAGTAATAATAACAATGATAATAATAATAATAATAATAATAATAATGATGGTGATGATGATGATGACGACGACGACGATGATGATGATGATGATGAGAACAACAACAACAACAACAACAACAACAATAATAATAATAATAATAATAATAATAAAAATAATAATAACAATAGCTGCTAACATTCACAAACAATAAAAATAACAAAAGTGGTTGCTAACATTCACAACCAAGTCAAGTCGATGATGACTTGCGAGACTTACAACGACCTGTTTATCGTGGCAAAGCCAAAATGTCATTAGCAACATTTCTACAACACGAGCAACACTCAAGCATCCGTTGAATAATTAATTGGGTCATTATAATATTATAATATTATATAATTAATAACATTATAATATTATATAATATAATATTATACTATAATATAATATTATACTATATACTTAAAATATATATATATATTATAATAATATATAAATTATAATATATACTGACTGACTTATAATATATAGTGGAACTGTTTATATATAATATAATATATATATTATAATATTATATTATTTATGTAGCGCAGTTTTTAATTATAATGATAATCAATGACTTAATGACGCGAGTCATTCTTGCTGTTGGTGTCGACGGTGCTTCTCTCGGATGGAATCCGATACCCACGAGTAGTGGAGCCGTGTTCTCATTACTTATTCATGAGCTCACTCAGCAATCCATTAATAATTCAACACGTCCTCCCGATTCTCTGATGTCACTTTTCATTCTCTCGATGGCATTGCAAATCCTGCATCTAAGATCCTCGAAAATTATATTGGGAGAGTTTGTTTTTTTTAGGTCAACGTTTTAGGGGAGAACTCGAGGCTAGCCGAGACCCTGGTCTGACCCTGGGGTAACCAGGGTCTGTTTACCGACAAAACACCACGGTTGCCACAGTGCCGGGCCAATTCGTGATGAATTTCGTATCGATCCATCTGGATAACAAGAGACTGACGGAAGAAGTTTCAAGCGAAAACCAAAAAAAATACCTTTTCCATTATCGACTGAAATTGGCTTTTCCAACAAACGAGAGGGAAGATCTAGCGAGCCGGTAGGAACACTCCTTCCACTGGAAAGAAGGAATTGAATATTTTCTCCGAAACATTCGGGTCTCGGGAAGGACACAGTCTCGCCAGGGAGATGGATTTCCAAGCCGTCGATCATGCGATCGTAATTAAGGAAGCTATTGATCAAAAATGCTTTCTTTGCTTCAATGATCACCTCCCTGTCATCCATCTATTTGTCCTCCTCTCGTTTTGTTTCCCGTCATTTTGTTGTTGTTGTTGATGATGATGTTGTTGTTGTTGTTGTTGTTGATGATGATGTTGTTGCTGCTGCTGCTGCTGTTGTTGTTGTTGTTGTTGTTGCTGCTGCTGCTGCTGTTGTTGTTGATGATGTTGTTGTTGTTGTTGTTGCTGTTGTTGTCGTTGTCGTTGTTGTCGTTGTTGTTGTTGAATTTATACGACTATTTTCANTGTTGTTGTTGTTGTTGTTGCTGCTGCTGCTGCTGTTGTTGTTGATGATGTTGTTGTTGTTGTTGTTGCTGTTGTTGTCGTTGTCGTTGTTGTCGTTGTTGTTGTTGAATTTATACGACTATTTTCATCGCTTAATTGGACAGCACCGACGTTCCACTGAGCACAACATTTCCGGCTAATCCAGCATCAACAGACGCGTGGGTTCTGATCAGTGGAAGAGCTTTCCAGTTGGTTGGAGAGGTCCATGTTTTTCAGGATCTCTAATCCGGAATGAGGACTCACCGCTCGGATGGATGATTACGCGCTTCCTTTTCGAGTACCTGCAGGGGGGGCGAGTTTGTAATGTTGAATTAAATAAATTAGTGATTAATTAAACATGCTTATTTCCGTATCGATGGGCAAGAATGCTTCAAGAATTAAGCAGGCTTTAAATTGACTCATGGCTCGGAGCCTAGGAACGCGTTGCTCTGTCTGCTCCGAGGATTTTGAAAATCGAGTTGATGTTTCTACAGGAGAAGAATAAGGACCCTGCCATGTGTACGACGTGTGTCAAAGCTGACTGAATTATGAAGCGGCAGATCAATTGGCTTCTTGTCTAACAACTGCACTCTGCAACTTATCGAAGGATTCCAGAGCTTGATCACAATCACACCTTTCGCAGTGTTCGTCGACTTAATCGCAATTCAAAGTTATGATTTTTAATTTCAGATAAATTTATTATTCAAATGTTCGAAAATGCAAACAATGGATTTTAATCAAAAGGTTGGCTTAGAAAAATAAAAAAGAAAATAGCAGTACGTCAGCAAAATTACAGGAGGATAAAAATCAACATTTTTCTCTCGTTGTGCACGAAAATCCTTCAAAATCCTCTTCATCGTCACAATCAATATTTTCATTTCACGGACATGGAAGCCGCTTTTTTTTGCCAGGCCTGAGAGTTTTCCAGCTCACGCACGGAAGCGATTGTTCAATTTACTTGGAAAATGGGTTTTTCTTTTAACTTTCAGAAGATGATGATGTCTGCTGAGACGCCCTTGGATGCAAAATTAAAACGAAAACTTTTTTTAGTGACTATTATTGCTGCTTGCCAATCTATCAATTCTTTTTTTCCGTATTTTCCATCAGGAACATTTTAGACGTAGGAGGATAAAAGAGTTTGTAGAAAGAGGGAATCTAAAGAAAAAGCTTGAATTGAAGAAAAATAGACACCGTTCTAAATATACTCGCTGAAAATCTACCTGAATTGTAAGTTAAGTCTGACGCGACTAATTTTAACCTTAACCTTAACCTTTGACCCTACCGTAAACACTAACCCTAACCCTAAACAACCAATCGAAAACTAATCGCTTCTGAGCCAAGTTTAAATTTTAATGGCGTCCCCAGTCAAATCGCCTCCTGAAAAACTATTAAATTTGATTTTTCACGAGTTTCATTCCAGGTACGAATTTAAAGCCCCATAATTCCTCGAGAAAGTCAAATGGAAAGTTACTTTATTTGGCAACGAAGTGCTCCACGGTTGAATGGAAACCATTCATGCATGATGAGGTTTGACAGCGAAGATAAAAGCGTTCGGGATTTTTCCAGATAAACTCTTTCCGTAATCAGGAAGTTGTGGGCTGGGTCCATTTCCGCGTGGGTGAGCGGGTTCCAAATGCTGCCAGGGCGATCTTATCGTGGTAGTGGTGGACAGTTTTTGGCTAGGGTCAGAATTAATGTTTGGTTGTAGTTAGTCTTTTATGTCTTGAGTCTTGTAGGATGTTTTGTCAAATATTTTCTTCTGGGAAAAGATGCCTGATCTTCTAGGGTATCGTTCTGTATCTTATTGTTTTAAAAACATTACTTAACAGGGATTTATTTACCCTCTGAAAATTCGAGGACACCCCCCCCCCCTCTCCCCTCTTCCAATAGCTGAGAGATACCGCCCAGCCGGGCAGATGCACCTAAGGCACTTGAGCAACTCCCCCAGTGAGAAATTTCTGTATAAATCACTGTGACGTAATAACCGAAACTCGTGAAAAGAAAGTTCTAAAATAATTTTTTAAAAAACAATCGAATTAATTTTCACTGGAAACGATTATCGTAGGAAATCGCACAATTTAGACGTTCTACTCTCCTTGATGCGGACGATAATTGAGTTTGCCGCCGTCGTCATCAGCGTCTGCTGGTATTCTCTTCAACTAAAGTTCCTTCGGAATGGATTTGTTGCTTTCAAATGTCACGCTTTGTTGCTGTTCGTTTCAATGATCGAATTTTTGTCATTTGAGAAGTTTTCACTCATCAACTTCACAAACTTAAAAACACACAAAAAAAAGCTTAGAGGTGTTTTTCGAGTGAATTATTCGATTTGTTGATTTTGCAGGAAGAAAAAGGAGTATCCGAGAAACATCTTGGAAGACGTCTGACGCCTCAGATCAGAAAGACATTTGAACGCATAATCTCATTTAACTCAGCCCTTTTCAGTCGCCTTAGTCTGCGACATGACGCTATGCGTGACCTACAGAGTGGCACCTATCACAGACGGTGGATTCTGTGACCTTGTGTCTGCCCTCACAACCCTGAGGTATCATTACCTCTCCAAAATCTACTTTCCCATAAAATACGGGGGTCGTCTTTGGTCCCGGGTCAGGCACAGGAACGGAAATGATAAATCGACGTACGCTCTTCCATTGTTAGAGAACGGAAACTCTACCACGGCCGAAGGGGACAGCCTCCTCGGCTGCTGCAACGGGTTGCTTTCCAGGTCTAGGTGTTCACGATCGGCCTCGTCGTCTGGAAATGAATGTCACTTTCGTCGAATGGAATTGGCTCCTTTGCCGCTCAATGTCAAGAAGAAGCAAAATAAAAAACGAAAAGGATTTCGAATCAGTCCAAACGTGCCGAGAGAAAAGAATCACGGACATGGCGAAAGAAATTCCAGAGTGGTAACAATAGTCAAAAATGAATGCCGACGAAGCTGCAAAGGCAGAGGCAGACACTTTGAGTATCGATTTGAAAACGAGAGCGGGTCGTGGAGAGAGAGCAAATCCATCTACGTGTCTTTCTTCAAAAGTCAGCAAAACCTGGCACTCGAAGCAGACGACACTGACGGCACAAGCGGCGACATTTCGAAGTTCAAGTACCAACTTAGTGCAAACGACAAGACGTCGCGCCCAAACCATGAGGAAAACGAAAACGACAACCGAGGTATTGACGAAGGAAAAACAGAAGGAATCAATCAAAGAGATCAAATCACCGAGGAAGAAAAAACAGTCGATTGCCGTAAAATTGCCTCTCCTAACCCATCGGACGCGGACATAACGACTGCAGGTCTAAACGCCGTGAAAAAGTCAACCATCCATCGAGAGATGCACAAAGCCAGTGGCACATCAACTGATGAAAGAATCTCAAATAATCCAGCTGGCAAGACGTTTGATGACGAGAAAGATCACAGCTCCGAATGCAATGCTTGCGATCCGGCAGATCGAACACATATTGCTTCCGGCTCAGAGATCAAGGGGTCTGTTATTGACATACTTGAAATTCCTTCATCGTCAAGTGCAGACGCTTTTACTGAAGCAAATACGATCATTCCTGAAGTTATTTCTCCGCAAATAAATAATAATAACCGTCCACTTGCTGAAAATGGTCTTGTTCAGTCAAATGACAGTTTGACAAAAGACTCCAACAACAAAACAACTGCAAATGAATGCATGAAAGAGAAACAAGAAACTACGCTTAAAATTTCGAAGGAAGCGAAAGGAAAGACTGACGATTGGCACTTCATTGCAACAGGAAATTCTGTCAGTCTTCACTTTGAAAATATGGAGCAGGAGGGAGAAGGAGGAGGTGAGCTAAACCTGGAAAAACGTGATAAAACACACCACCTGGAGCCGTCAAAGCAAATTATGGGCGCCGAGTCGAGCTCTCATCTTCACTTCGATGATTTAGGATCCCAGAGCTGCCTCAAATCTTCGGACCAATCGACTAAGTGTTTGTCGGTAAACTCTGAAAGCGAATTCTTTCAGGAAAAGAGAACCAAGCAGCGCCATTCATTTGATTCTTCGTCCACAAAGTTATCTGAATCTTCCTCAATCTCGGACGAATGGGAGTCGACAGATTACAAATTTCCTTTTCTTTCTAAATTTTTCTCCACGAGCCAGCTTCTAAATGAACCTCGAAGTGCAAAGCAAGGTTTTTCATACGCCAATAGAAAGGATGAAATCCATCGGATGTCAGAGTTCTCAGACGAATTGCCTCTCTTGTTACCTCCCAGTGATCGCGTTTATGGACAGTGGCAGGCAAAACTGATGGAGGAGAGCGAAGGAGACGACGTCGACTTTAAGATGTTTCAGAGAATGGCGAAGCTAAGAGTCAGAAGCAGAAAGAGAAATAAGAAAACGTTTTTCGAGAAACTCGGAGGCGGTCACGACTACGACGACGAGAGAAACAGCAGAGAGAAACTCGACAAAAACGCCAACATCGAGGGCTTTAGCGGGCAAAAAAGCAGACTTAATGCATTTCCGATTGCCCGCGAAAAACATCCCGTCAGAAGTGGAACGAAACTCTGGCGAAAAGACATGCGAAAAAACCTACTCTTGAAGAGAGTGACTGAAGAGGAACTATCTGAGCTCGTAAACAAGACGGACTCCGACGACCACAGCAATGCCGCCGAGAAAACGGAAAAGAACGTCGACGACAAGATCGCAGAAAATGAATCCTTGTTTCGGGATTGTCGAGCAAAGCCGGTCAAGCGTGACAGGACAAAGAGTCGAGAAAATAAAAAGAGAAACAATGGTGGCCATCAAAACGTAGGCAATATTTTGACCGGGATGGACGATAAAACGGACAAAGTGTCCAGTCGAAGCGGAAGGCTCCGCCCAATTTCGACATGTGGGGTTTTCTGGGCGTGAGGAACAAAAACGAAGCAGAGTATTCCAAAGAGACGAAGGGCAAAAAAATCGACAAGAGCAAAAACGCAGAGCAGCTCGTAATAAAGGAAGAAAATAAGATTGAATTCGTCATACCGCAGGGAGCCAGACCGCCGGACGACACGAGCGCTCTTCTATTGAGCGATATTGAAAAACTGGAAACAATTTTGAGCCCGAACACACGCGACGTGATGAAGAACAACAGGGAGCAGAAAACGAAAGATCGGGTGATGAAGTTCATGAAAATCTACAAGTCCGACAAACTTACCAGACACAAATTAGTAGTCTCTGAGGTAGGGAGCGGTGTCAGCCAGGAGCAAAGGTCATCGAAGAACTCCAAAGAAATAAAAATCGTCCGAAACTGTAGAGACTCTAAGAGAGTTGATAAAAGGATCGTCCCGGGGAGACAGAGGTTAGTCACAAAAAAACCGACCCCCCTTCGACAGCCACTGGTCGATTCGGATGACGAAAAGAGCAGCGTCACTGAAAAGGCCGATGACGACACGGAGAAAGATGGAGTGAAGGATGTGAGTTGTTGTCTTTTTTTGTTGACGATAAATACGATGATGATATTATAAATAATAATAATAATTATTATTATTATTATATAACTATGTAATAATAATTTTAAATAATTTATTATTTTTATAATAAATTATTAATAATTTATAATAATTATTATTATTTAATTATGTAATTATATTTTTTTTATAATTTATTAATTATATAATGATGATAATAATAATAATAATAATAATAAGCTAACAATTATTATCAAGTTATGAAATAATAATTCATAATCAAATGATTAGATTTATGGTTCGAGAGTCTTGAGGGTCAAGACCAGTTTTCGAAAAGATGATTGATTTCCTTGTCTTGATTGATCGACTTTATTTTCAACCACTTTGATGGTAATTATTTATTCTGTCCCAGTCGATCAACTCTTCAATCATTCAACTCTTCAATCGTTCAACTCTTCAATCATTCAACTCTTCAATCATTCAACTCTTCAATCATTCAACTCTTCAATCACTCAACTCTTCAATCATTCAACTCTTCAATCGTTCAACTCTTCAATCACTCAACTCTTCAATCATTCAACTCTTCAATCACTCAACTCTTCAAACACTCAACTCTTCAATCATTCAACTCTTCAATCATTCAACTCTTCAATCATTCAACTCTTCAATCATTCAACTCTTCAATCACTCAACTCTTCAATCGTTCAACCCTTCAATCGTTCAACTCTTCAATCATTCAACTCTTCAATCATTCAACTCTTCAATCATTCAACTCTTCAATCATTCAACTCTTCAATCACTCAACTCTTCAATCGTTCAAAATAAATTAATCCTTCTAGCACTTAATTTTCCTTTTCCGACGCCATTCGTTCGCTCGTCGAATCGATCAATTGAAAATTGTCTGCGGTTAAGAGCGCCAACATATGCTTCATTCTCCTATCTCAGCTCCTCTCCTTTTCCAACCATCCAGTTGGCTTCCAGGCAAATGGAGACCACAAAGAATCCTCAGCCCAGAGACAATTTCGATCCTCACAAATCTACCACCTGCAACATTCAGTACTAAATTACTTAGTGCGAGCTTGAAAGCAAATAGTTGCCTGCCTCGGCGTGCAAAGAGTGCAATTCTGTTCACTCCAGCCTCGGGAGGGGGTAGCGGCCTCGCATGAAAGCTTGAGTGCGGCCCTAAGTGCCCCTAATTGACCTACAAAGGTCCCCTATTGGCCGCATTATCCAGACCTTATTTGATTTGAAAGACAATGTCTGTCGGCAGCACGGGATGTCGACACGATTACAAGGACCAGGGATAAAGCGATGAAGGAACAGAGCATCTGGGCTGATGCTTTGCGATTTCTTCCTCCCGAGGCTATTTACAAAGGAAGTCGTAACTCCGGATTAACGTTTAGCATCCCGGAAGATTTCTTCGCCTGCCGCGAGTGATTTGCTGACCTCGATTCGAAAATTTTGTTTATTATTCCAAGCTTTTTTCTCCCTTCACGCGATGACAATGTTTCCTTACGCTGGAGAGAACACTTTATGGAGAGCACTTTATGGTCATGATGTCCTCGATCAGTACTTCATGATGATTGGAAAGGCTTGGATAAGGGCTAGGGTTAGGGCTAGGGTTAGGGTCAGGGCCAGGGTTAAAGTTAGGTTTTGACGATTGAAGGATGGAAGGTTTGAAAGCTTTTTGAAAAATTATTTAAGTATTTGATCGTTTGAACGAACGTGTGTTTAATTGAAACTTGAAGTTAATTATTTTATGAACGATTAGTACAAAATAGCCTGGTATTAAACGAGAATTAGCACTTTGTCTATTTTGCTAACCTTTTCATTACCTTGGAATAAGGTGCCATGTTCATTCGGGGTTTTTAATGCTCTAGATTCTGATAAATGCATGTAGTCAATTAATCCATTGAACTATTGCATACTACTACAAATACTATTGCATTTGTATTATTCCCGAAAACTATAGTTGCTACATTTTTTTGGAAAACCTTGTTCTAAGGGGGCCATAATATAAAACAATTTATTTTCTATCCTAAAAAATTTTTAGACGATTAATTTTCCAGCGATTAACTTTCCCGCGATTAATATTCCCGCGATTAATTTCCAAATGATTAATTTTCCAGCGATTAATTTTCCGTGATCCTAATACAACAACATCAATATCATTCTTGTCGTTACGTCGACTTTTGATGCGAGGACAATTTACTCAGAAATTGCCACCGACCGTGTGTTGTCTCAAAACAGAGAAAATCAATGCCATGTTGGTGACTGAGATCCAATCCTTGTAATTCATCCATTTATCATGGAGACCATACCTGGAATCATGCCAATGGATAATCGAAGCCTTTGTCTACAACGTGTCCATTGCAAAAATACACTCTTAGCATTATTGGCAGCATCACACTTCTTACGGATGAAGCCAATTTTATAAACCTATGAAGTTCCATTAGTTGGATTTTTAATTGTTAAGATCATTTTATTAAACTAATAATTTTATTAATGTTATTTAGATATTTATTTACTTTTTCACAGTACATCTTAAGTTCACTTTTTGTAATTTCAAGAAGAACTGGAGTTTGTTGCTTTCAAACTTTATAACTGTTCTACCAAAAATTGGCGCCATATAAATTGGTTCAGAGCTCCTGATGCTGGAGCGTGGTCTCCATCATCTCCCGATGATGCCAATGACTTTAATTCACGAAGGCAGTCGTCCAAGAGCGTGCACTTGGCGCTACATAAATCAGATCAGCGGTGTTGCGTGTTACGACGACGATGATTTACGCTTGGGTTAATTAAGGGTCCTCATTCCGCAGGTCTGAGCAGGAATATTTTCTTGTTGATATCACATATTTGTTGGTTATGTTGAACTTAATGTTGTTGTTACAAATTCATTGTTGTTGCTGTTATTGTTGTTGTTGTTGTTGTCGTTGTTGTTGTTGTTGTTGTTGTTGATCTAGTTATTTGAATGCATTATTGTGATTGTTGAGAATTCGATAGATTCATTCTTTATTAGATTTTTTTTCTTTGCCTCAAGACGTCCATCATCTCATATTTTCTCAAACACAAAGGTCGAACGCAATGTGACGCCAAAAAAAAGAACTAATGGAAAATGAATGGAAAACGAATGGAAAATGAACAACCTATTCCAGGAAAATAACTTCCAGAGTGAATTTTTATCGAATGATTTGAAATTGAAAGAAAAATCAGCCTCGCATCCACCAGGAAAGCAGTGGAGATGCGAGGCTGAAGAACAAATTGCATTACATCGTGGGTCAAAAATACATTCTCGACTGACATTAGTTGTTGTAAATGTAAATTTACTTCATTTATATAGCGCCATATGCATAGCGTCAGAGGCGCTTCTTGTCAAGCATTTATATAGCGCTCCTCCCAAGGGCGCTCGCGGCAGTGCAGGCTGGGCTTCGAACACGACACATTACGACTGTTGTTGCTACAACCACACAAAGGGAATGACATTCTTACGTAAACCGGTGACCCTAAAATGACCATTATGTCAATTATTTATTTATTTTATTTTTTTTTCTTTTAGTTCGACAATGAAACTTCCTTTGTTGTAGTTTTACAATCACTTGACGAAGTCTTCGTTGTCTTCAGTACTTGGTGGGTTTTCAAGTATTCAGACCGGCAGCACTTTCCTGGAAAGAGATGGAGGGAGGCAATTACTCTGTGTTTCATTGCCCTCCAAGTCGTAGTCCTTTGTCATGCAGCTCATATTTCTGTTATTATTCTTCTTATTATTATTATTATTGTTATTATTGTTACTATTATAATTACTATTGTTATTATTATTATTGTTATTATTATTATTATTATTATTATTATTAATACTATTATTATTATTATTATTATTGTTATGTTCTGAATGTTTTCGTATAATCATTTGAGATCGTGGCCCCCTAGCCTAAGTGACAATCCATGTCTGTCCAACAAAAACTTGAACGGGAAGAACTTAATCTGTCATCATCGGCAACTTATTGTTGATTACAACTCATGAAAAGATGATTTTGAAGGGAGTTTATTATTTTAAAAATGCCAATCCGAAGTTACAAAAGTCGCAAACCGAAAAAAATCATTCACAACACTTCAGAGATTCTAGTCTACCTTGGGTTTCACGAAGCTCATGATCCAGCCTATCAAGCTGTCGAATTTCAAAATCCTTTCCTCTTGGCAGAGCTCAGCAGAGACCTTTGTCGATCCAACCTCTCCAACTGACTTTAAACCTTCCAACTGAGGTGGAACATCTCTCGTACTCGAAGTTCTTCTCATTTCAAGGAAATCGTCAGTCGTCGGAAGGACAGATTGAGGCTCTTCTGGCACGTTGGGTTGGACGATCCTCTTCCTTGTCGTGCTTTCTGCAATGGTTGCCATGGTTTTACAGCTATTTATTTGATGTCCAAATTCCTCTGCCACTGGGTCAAGGACTGTTCCTTGGAGCAGCAGACCTGCTTGGTCGAAAAGACTTGGAATGGTGTTTTATTGCTGCACAATTTAATAAAAATTAAAAATCAAACGGTTTTTAAAGGTTTTTGTAAAATAATAATAATAATGATAATAATAATAACAATAATAATAAAAACAATAATAATAACAACAACAACAATAATAATAATAATAATAATAATAATAAAGATTGACAGGAAAACAAGAAAATTACTCACAGGTACTGGTGCACATCATGCCAATGCAGATGTGGATAAGTTATATTTCATTAGATCAGATGG
>MPNW01001566.1:0-15970 GCA_011800805.1 Hirudo medicinalis
TAATAATAATAATAATAATAATAATAATAATAATAATAATAATAATAATAATAATAATAATAATAATAATAATAATAATAATAATAATAATAATAACGATAATGATAATGATAATGATAATGATAAAAATGATAATGATAATGATAATGATGATAATAATAATAATAATAATAATAATAATAATAATAATAATAATAATAATAATAATAATAATAATAATAATAATGACAATGATGATGATAATAATAATTATAATATGTCTCATAATTTCTCATAAATTGTTCGTCTCGAGTCATAATTCCGAATCATAATTATAAAATTTTTTTAATCTGAATATAATTAAAGTAAATGATTCATTTACTTCCCACAATTCATGAACTGACGGTGAATTACATCCTGTCCAATTCAATGCATGGGACGAACCATCGAAAATCCACTCAACAAATGTTTGTTTTTTTCTGGTAATCCCAAAAAACAGTTGTACGCTTCTCTCTTATTTGGGTCTGTCAAATATTTCCTTTAATTTAGGACAAATTTGGATTCCGTTTGTCTTATTACGTTGTGTTAATAATAAATTTTTTTAAATCTAAAATAAGGCAATAATACATTTGTAAACAGTTGTTGCAAACAGTTCCATGTTAGTTTTAGAAAATCTTGCTGTTGTACTATGCTGTTATACTCAGATATTGTTGTACTGGAATGTTGTTGTATTGAGATGTTGCACTGTGTTGTTGTACTGTGTTGTGCTGAGATGTTGTACTTGTTGCTGAACCATTTTGCTGTACTGTGCCACTTTACTATGTTGCTTTTCTGTGTTGTTATACTGAGATGTTGTTGTACTATGTTGCGGCACTGTGTTGTAGTACTGAGATGTTGTTGTACTATGTTGCGGCACTGTGTTGTAGTACTGAGATGTTGTTGTACTATGTTGCGGCACTGTGTTGTAGTACTGAGATGTCAAACCCTGTCAACATTTAATCTCAAAAAAAAAAGGTTCACGACGTAGTTCTTTGTTCTATGGTCGTGACGCAAATATATGATTTTTTGGCAAGGTTATCACAAATTATTAAAAACAAGAAATAAAATAATAAAATAATATAATAAAATAAAATAATTGACTAAAATGATGAGATGTTTTGACGTTATAAATTTCATTAATAAAATAATAATAGTAGTAATAATAATAATAATAATAATAATAATAATAAGAAGAAGAAGAAGAAGAAGAAGAACAATAATAACAATAATACAATTAATAAAGATAGCATAAAAATAAGTCCTTGCCTGGTTTAGCGATGTTCCCTCTGAAATAACTGGTTCTTGGAGCCATCCTTGACTCTGCCTCATACCAGCTGTCAGTCAGCCAGGTACTTCTGTCGCTGGATTTCTGGGGTGGGGATGATATTTAGATACTACATTGAAATATTGTTTTAGAAACAGAATCATTTCTGGAGAGTAAAACTTCTCAGTAATGAATTTATTACGGACATGTCACAAAATGTTTAAATGTCCAATTGTAGTATTTTAACAATGAATAGGCAATTAAACAAACAATATTTCAGATATTTGGAGGCAATTTAACCATAATTATTTAATATAATTTAAATCGATGGTGCTTAAAATATTTTTCATATTTTCGTTTTTGTTTTTGTATTGTTTTTTCTCATTTAAAAGAAAAATAATTCTATTCACCCAGTGCTGTTCGGCAGGAAACCTCAACTTGTAAGTGACATTGAGACCTCCGTCAGACGTGTTGGTCAAGTGGAACACTACTCCAGCAAAGACGAGGTTTTTGTAAGTCGAGTTGGACATTATGGTGCTCACCATTATTGTTTCGTTGTCGAACATCGATTCTAGTGGAGAGAAAAAAGAGTTTATTGGTTAAATTCTTGATTGGTCTTTTATTAATTAGTCTAATAATTATTAGATATTTATTGATTAATTATTGTTTAATTTTATTTTAATTATTAATTGCCTATTGATATTTATTAGTTAGTCTGACGAGTGAAATAAATTCTGATCGAGTCAATTTGATGTGTCAATGTCACCCTTGCAACATGGTAATCTATTTTTTAGATCATGATTTGTTTGTTTTTTGTGTGGAGGAATAATATTTCTTAGTGAGGAAGCAAGGAAATCACAATCACACGAGAAGACCGTCATGAATAACTGACTCTAAATAAGCATGAATTGCTTAATTCCTCGAGCATTTCTCACGGATGTATCTCAGACGGATCATATTTGAGACACTCCGAATTTTTTAGCTCGATTTAGAAAAAAAAAATATTTAAAAAAATAAGTAAAAAATTAAAGATATTAAAATTGAATTTCAAAAAGGTAAATTTATTTTCTGTACAAATGATAATGCCACCAGGTAGAAAGTTATTTAACTAAATAAAAATAATAATTAGCCACAGGACATCACGACCGAGGTAAAACCGCCTACAAACATTTTCTCTTTGTATTGTTGCAGCATTTCTTAGTATCTCCGAACCACAAAAGTGGCCTTGAAGCCGACCAGCTGATTCGATACTTTGTCGAATCGAAATATTATTTAATCCTAAAAGTTTGAACTGATTGAAGCGAATTGGTCTAGAATATGTATTACAATTTGAATATGTATTACAAGTTACAATATGAAAGTAAATATTAGCCCTGAGCTACGTGCTGTGGCTTTCTTAACGAGAACACCCTTTCTCGCCGAACTTTTACAGACGTGTAGGGGAAAATTTAATTTATTTAGCGGAAAATCATTTACACTATTCCTAAGGCATCAATGCAAATTAGGTCTTGCAAAAAGCAAAATGGAAAACATTTTGAATGTTGTCACCCTTCACTACGACGAGGTATCCCTCGGTCCTAGCCATGACTCCCTGCATGATGGCATTGGCCCTTTCTTCATTGGGGCAGTAGGCCAAGACCCACTTCCTATTGACTTGACTGCCACCATAAAAGATGTCTTTGTGAGAAAGACTGAAACTTGAATAGTAAGTTTCGTTTCCATAGCTTATTGGTATATTCCCTCTGATGATGAAGACGATGAGGATCATGACAACTGGAGTGATCAGCTGAGCCGGGAGGAGTATGTAGTGGGTTTTATCCAGGAGGAAATTCTTCCAGCAGAGAATTTTGAACTGTTTGAGACATTTTATCACCCGAGACATCTCGTTTTATTTTTGGGGGGACATGAATTAATTCAACTTTTCAAATGTCCATCTTTCTTCGGAGACAGACGGCTTTCAAAATCCGGGGTAGGTTTTGATTTCGAGTTTAAAATCGCAGACAATCAAACGGAAATTGTAATTTTACTCGATTGGCTAAACCACTAGTACTTTATTATTATTATTATTTAACATGCTTTACGGCTTATAAACGTACATTAACTATTTGGAAGGATTCTTTGCAGCTACAAAGTTTGAAGACTCCAGAAAGATTCTGCCGATTGAAATGTTTACGGTTGGACAAGACCTATAATTGTCGTTAGCCCAGCGCATTGAAAAGACTGCCATTGTCAGCTTCGTTTAAAATTAGGCCCCATGTCGAAGCAACTTGTTGCTTGGTTTTAGAAGATATATGAATAAAAATAAAGTATAATAATAATAATAATAATAATCATTATTATTATGAAGCGGAATCATAACCATCGTCGCTAAAAAATCGAACGATCATATATTATGATTAGTTGACTGTCTGACCAAACTGGGCGTCTTCTGAAATGAAATAGAAAATTTATCACCCATTGTACAAACTTCAAAGAGGACTACAACTATTATAATCATCACTATTATTATTATTATCATCAATATTATTGATACTATTATTATTTATTCAACTAACTCAAACAGTTTACCCATCTTAGCATGGAGCTTAGGCTAACAAGAGAACTTAAGCTATCATTACTATGAATACGTAATTACTAACGATTTAACCATTATTTCATTGATTTATTATTATTTCTTTATCACGAGGTTAGACAAGATCAAGTTTATACTATCTGATGAGATCCTAAACAAGAACAAGATAACAAATTACTATTAATATATTGTGAATAGGCCAAGTAATGGCACACTCATCACCCAGCAATGCCAAGCACAGTGGCAATAAACCCAGTGTCCTTTAGTATTGTTACAATAAACAATTAATTACAATAAATCCAGTACCTTTTAGTATTCTTATCAACTAATTAACCTATTAAATGTAATTAAAAGTTTTTAACGAATGAACACTCGACAGAGCTGGCGACGAGTCGAACTCTTGAAGTCCCACACGGACGAGTCACGTCACGGACGATCAAAGCAGGAAGTTTGAGGATTTAATTTTAAGCCAATTTAAGGAATGATTTAATATCAACAAACAAACAAACAAACAACGAGGTCGAATCACTTCTGCAAAAGTTATGCAAATCTCCTTCCTCAAAAACAGTCAGTACGGCACAACGCCGACGTGATTAACGAGTTACCGAGATTTATCGAATCACACACGTCGAGGAACTATTAAAATCAATTTATTAGCTAAAAAAATTGGAGAAACTAACCTGCTACATAATTACAACAGTTAAATATTTATTTATTGCAATACAAAAATAATTTTTACAAATATAAATGGAAAATATTTGGATTGAAGAAATTAGAGAAAAAAAAACCAGAAATTTGTGAGCCAATGACAGCAATAATGATGTAGGAATGAACTAATTTCAACCAAGGGGGTAGTAAAAGGGCAACCGTGTTAGCCCTTGCCTACCCCCCAAACGTTTCCATTTTCTAGATCAACATTGTCAGCAGCCAATTATTTCACAAAACTTAAAGTAAATTTAGACAACATAATCAAATTAACAATTTTCCTGCAAAATTGTCCCTAACAAAAAGAAAATTACAACCAGGGCCTCAGGGAGAAGCCCTCTGACCCCCTTAAAATAAGGTGAAGCCTCCACTAGAACCCCCTTCCAGGCAGTCCGATGGTCTTTGTGTCACCTGGACATTGCAGCCCATTGAAGTTGCAATCTGTGCTGGATGCATGAATGTGCCGGGAGGAGGAGGCTGCGGATTACAATGTCCATCCCGTTTAATATTTTAAATGTCACCATAATTTGTGTCAACATACTTCAAAATTTATGCATCTTATTATGCAATTAACATTGGAAATGCACAAAATAAGTTCATCTTAAGTACACACCACAAATTGAAAATCATTGATTTAATATATAAGTGTGTTTATACAGTGTCGTAAGCATGAGTTTCGGGGGGACTTAGATCATTTATGCAGGGCCGGCTCCCAGGGGAACCTTGTGGTGCAAGCAGGGTTTCGAACACGACACGTAAGGACTGTTGCTTTTACCTTCATTCACGGGAACGCAACCCTCTGGGCTAACTTGCACCCCATATATATATATATAAATATATAATAGTGATAAACTAAATAGTTAGTTGATCTCACAGGAATCCTAGGGGGTGTGACATGGTCAAATCTTGCCCCTGCATCAAAGACTCCTGGAATGAAGACAGTCTGGGGTACATTGGGCTGTGCAGGATGTCCCTATGGATTATGGTAGATTTAAAAAAAATATATATAGTGACATTTATTCTAAAATTAGCAATTAGATTTGATCGTTAAACTTCAATAAATAATCAACGAATGATCAATTTAATTTTCAGATTGTGCCTCATGAAATAAAACATCTCAATGAAATCTCCAACAATAACCTGTGGTTGAGTTTGCCCTATTGCTGTGGGTTTAGATAAAATGAAATAGCTGTCAACTTTTAAATTATTATTAAAATATTATTAACTAATAAAATAATATTAATTAAAATTTATTGAAACTCCTTGAAAATATATTCATTTTCCAAGATTTGTGCAAAAACTTATATATTCATAAACTGTGATTGCATGAAGATGAAAACAACGAACACACAGTTAAGTAATTAACTATAATAAACTATACCTTCTCTTATGAAAGAAGGTTAAAAGTATGCCGCACAAAACATTGTTCCTAGGTCTCGTACAGAAATAAAGATTTTTGGACACAAATGTAAGAAAAAACATGACAAAACTGAATATTTCAATGCAATGGTATATGATGACCAAATTTTGATGTAATTTTCGTGATCAGCAGCCAAAAATCTCTAAAAAAAATACCGAACATTGTCTAAGAAGATAACTTTGTTGTGCAGTGGTATAGAGACTTAACCAAAGTATTAACCTTCTGAATAAGGAGGTGGATTTGTAAAAGCTACAGCTTGCTGCTGAACAGGGTAAGACTTTTGCCTTGGATAGCCATCGACGCATCCATCTTTTGCTTCTTCAAAAACATTTAACAACAAATTAGTCCCATTAAGTAGTAATATCAATTAAGACTAGCGTCGTCAAAGTACAATTTGTACTGTAATTAAACTATCTCTAATCATTACAGCCCAAAATTTTGAAATTTTGAATGTCAAAACAACTCAGAAATCTCACTAGATTCTTTTTTTGAATCCTTTTTCTTGAAAAGCGGCATAATCGACTCCTGGACCTTAAACCTGTTAAGTCAAACTGCGGAGTTAACGCCAAAAAAGTTTAAAAGTTTTAATTTAACTTATCAATATTTATTAAAATCATGCGTTATTTATTTTTATTAAACATTCTTTAATAAAATGTAATTGCCGTCTTTGAGCTGTTAAAACTTCTGCTAATTACTAAATAATCTCATTAAAAAATTATTTTAATTTAAGCACTTATTTATAAAGTAAACAAATAAATATTATTTAGAAATCTTTTACTTAGAAATTAATTAAAACTTAGCCTGCCACATTTTACCTATTACCACGTAGTTTAACTTATCGGTGATTAAGCTGACCGTCTCTTGGCTACTATTTGAGATCAAGAAGCTATTTGTGAGCGTTCTTTGTTGAGTTCTTTGTTGAATTTGTTTCTTATTTTTATTAGCCAACGCGGTCCGAAGTATAATCTTTTGATTCTAAGTCTTATTTATTTACAGTTACGATACGATGAATGTTCACGTATTCTACTTCTCTCTCCTGGCCATTGCCGCAGGATTTATTGGTTATCTCAAGGTGGAGCTTGATTCTAATTTAGAAAAGTTTGAAACTGGAAAGCAAGCTCTCAGCAAGAACTTTGTCCAGATGAAGGAAACCATTAAAAAGGCCGAGGATGAACTGAATAAATGCAAAAAAAGCCTATCAAGCCTCGAAGTTTTACATAAGGAAATAGAAGAAGCCAAGAAAAAACTAAGTGATGTCACCCAGAGCAGTTCAGCATGCACTCAGGCCAAGGTTAGAGGATTACATTGTTTCTTGTCACCTGAGAAAATTGGAAGATTGTTTTTGTATTGAAGTATTTTTTTTTTAGCTGTACCCAAACCAATTCTTACTAAATAAATTTATTGCTGGACTCAAATATAAGGACACTTGCAACTTTTCAGGAGAATGTTGAAATTGAAATGCAATCACTGAAGAACAACCTTCTGAAGGAGACTTCAGAGAGAGGCAGTCTTGCTCAGCAGCTTGGAAACTGTGAAACCCAGAAGAAAGAAGCTGTTCTGAAAGCAAATCAGGAAGTTGCAAACTCTAAGGCCTGCCACGATTTGATGAATCAGTGTCAGCAAGAGAAGGCAACCTTTGAAGCTGAACAATTCAAGTGGAAGAAACAGGCAGAGGACACAACAGTAGCTTGGCAGTTGGAGAAAAACAACTTAAACAAGGTCACTGGAGACCTTCAGGCCTGCCAGCAAAATGCTGTCAATCTGCAGAATCAGAGGGACCAGTTGACTCAAACTTCCAACTTATGTGTGGGGGACAGACAGAAATGTGAGGCAGACAAAACAACTTGTCTTCAGGTATTGGAGGCTGAGAGAGTTGCTAAACAACAACAGCAACAGCAGAGGGTTCAACAACAGCAACAAGTACCCCAACAACAACAACAAGTACCCCAACAGCAGCAACAAGTACCCCAACAGCAGCAACAAGTACCCCAACAACAGCAACAAGTACCCCAACAACAGCAACAAGTACCCCAACAACAGCAACAAGTACCCCGACAGCAGCAGCCCCCTCAGCAAGCCCAGCCCTAATGTCTTTCTTTCATTTCAGATCATTCCTTGACAAAATATTCCCTTGCAACCCACCTTGAATTTCATTCGAAGCATGCATGCATTCATTGTTCTCGTTCTTCTTGTGAATGTGAATGTCTTTGTTTCTGGATTGTACGTCGGCCTGCATGTTTGTCTCGAGAGCATTTAAGCAATTGTTAGGCTTCTCAAAATATTCTCCTAATTCGACGAATTCGGTCGATCGGCCATCTTGATTAGGCCGCTGTCGTTCGACTCGGCATTTGCCTTTACATTTCTTTTCACTGTGATTTTGAAATTTATGACGGAGGACTTTTTAGAGTCGAATGAGTTGAGACTCTGGAAGCAGAGCGAATGAATTTACCCCAATAACTTGTGATCTGTTTGATAAACTCTTTTACTGTCAGACCAACGTTTTTGTGAAATGGCTTTTTGTATCTTGTAGAATATATTCCCTGATTAGATGCTCATATTTCTTGGATTAATTGGGATTAACTAATGAATAATTTGGTTTAATGTTAATAACTCTCGTGACTGGAGTGCTGTCGCTTTTCTAACGCGAAGAATGTCGTCTTCCGATTCTTCGATTGTTTGTGACTCGTGCAATCTCGAGTTTAATAAAACTTGACGATTAAACGTTCGATAAAAGTGAAGAGCTCGAAAGCAATCACTTTATGGGGCTGCCTAAGAGCTGTTCAGGACAATAGACTTGGTGAAGTATTTCGTTTCAATCTTCAAGCCTCTTTGTTACTGGGTTCGTAGGTCGTAGTTGTTGCCAGGGTTCAGAAGTTCAGACCCACCTCATTCACAATGCTCTGTCACGATTCCTGCTGGTTAAGTTGGATTCGAATGATTGCATTTTAAATCTCGAAGTGTCGGGTTCGGATTTTTGTTGCTTTCTTTAACGGGAGTTATAATTAGTTAATTACTAATTATTTTTAGATAGTTTAAATTAGCTAATTGCTTTTCCTTTCTAACCACGTGGGATCTCATTTGCGGTGTTTCCGTCTTTTCCATTTTCCGATCGGGACTTTCCGACGGCTTCTCCACCTGTCCGCTGCTCTCGGTTTCATTGTTCAATTGTTGAATTTCAATAAAATCAGACCTGATATTAATATCGTTCGATCTTTTTTTGTATTTTTTAGATTCCAGTTTTTAAAATATTACTTGCCTGCTATTTACTCAAAATGTACTTTGGTGTCAGGATACTTGAGTAATGTTTCTAAAATGTACTGTGATGTCACAAACGAGGTCATTATTACATTACACAATAATAAATTGTTTACATGTCACCGTGTATTCTTATTTTGTAATTCGATGTTCCGGGAGGTGGGCGTCTGAGCCGAAGCCTGCATCTTACCAGGTGTGGGTTCATTGAACATTTTAATAATAATAATACTACTACTAATAATAATAATAACAACAATAATAACATTAATCATAATTCATAATAATCATCGTAATATTAATAATAATAATAATAATAATATTAATAGTCTTTCGCTTATGTGACTTATGTGTCGGTAGGAATTTATGATGGAAATAATAATAATAATAATAATAGCTCATAATAAGTAATAATAAAAATAACAATTAATAGTAGTAATAATAATAATAATTAATAGTAGTAATAATAATAATAACAATTAATAATAGTAATAATAGTGATAATTATTAGCAAGAATAGCACAGTCGTGATGGGTCTAATTGTTGAGGTTTACATCTCCATCGTCGAGGTTTGAAATGTCACATGACACGAGCACAAACTGGAAAAGGTCTGAGAAAACTTCAGTGAGTCCGGCTGTTGGTCAAATTATATTTATTAAATTATATTAAATTTTATTATAATTATATTATATCACAATTATATTCACTCGATAAACAAACATTTTAAAGATGATGTCGTTCGATTGTAAAGCATAAGCTTTTTATGATTTTATTTTATTTTTTTCTCAATAAAATTCAGAACAATATTTCCTCAGAGAAGCATAAATTGAACACGATCGCTCTTCAAAGTCTGACATTTTTGAACGTAAATCCACTTTTTGAATCTTTTGGATTTTATTTCTTATTTTATTTCTGAGCTTATTTTCTGAAAACCTTTTTTTTTTAATCGCACAAAATAATGGACGAGGAACGTCCGTTAAGCCTGTATGCTTTGAAAGTTTTAGCTATTGGCGGACGTATTAATAATAATAGTAATGATAATGACAATAATAATAATAATAATAATAATAATAATAATAATAATAATAATAATAATAATAATAATAATAATAACAATAATAGNGTATTAATAATAATAGTAATGATAATGACAATAATATTAATAATAATAATAATAATAATAATAATAATAATAATAATAATAATAATAACAATAATAGTAATGATAATAATAATAACAATAATAACAATAGCAATAATAACAGCAACAATAATAAGAATCAGCAGTTTATAATAACGATAATTAATAATGATTAATAAGAATAACATTAATTAACTTAATAATAATTACCTCAATAACAACAATAATAATCACAGAATTAACATTATAATAACAACAATATTATAATAACAATTATTGTCTAGAATAATAATTATGAGCCAACTGTTGATCATCAGTTGATGTTCACACATTTTTGATATTTTCTCCGCAATGAATAATTAAATAAAAATAGATAATTATGCGCCATAAAAATAAATAATTATGCGCCATAATAACATATAATTATGCTCCATAATAAATAAAATCTCGGAACGCCATAAATTAATGCTATATGTATGTTATTGATTGGAATAACATTTGACAGAGTCATCTGCCACGAATGATGGATGGATTGAAGCAATGATGAGATGAGTACCGTCATCATCATCATCATCATCATCATCATCACCATCATCATCATCGTCGTCGTCGTCGTCGTCGTCCTTGTCATCATCATCATCGTCATCATCCTCGTCGTCGCCGTTATCATCACACACAAAAAATTAAAAATAAACACGCCTTTTTCAATAATTTAAGGCAATTTTCAAACAGCAGAAAAACAAAAAGTCATTAAATCCCGATGTGAGAGATTAATTTCCTGCGAACTCCAGAAGGTCAAAGGTCAGAGGTTGGGTTGTGCCCTTCTCCAGGTGATCATTCTTCGAACCCTCAGCCAATCTTTTGGTTCTACGTTTAATTTTTCTTCTTTTTTTTCTTAAGTTTCCTGAAGGATGCAGGAAATCAGATGTGTCAAGTACATCTCAAGTACAGATTGATAACAGATTGGATACAAATTATATTTTTAATTGAATACAAATAATTTTAAAATAATAATAATAATAATAATAATAATAATATAAAAATAATATTTTTAATTAAATAAAAATTATATTTACTTTGTTGTATTATATAATTTATTATATCAATCACTAGACATAGGAGAATTGGTACTTGCACTTGTACTACTCGAGTGCCGATTTCAGGTATTTGTACTCGTACTCGTACTTGGACCTTGAGTACTTGTACTTGTACTTGCACCTCATTACTTGGTTCCATGTCTGCCAATCACATTAACGTAAGGATTATTAAAAGATCGACTGCAACTGGAAACGACTTTTTGAATGCGGCAACATTTTACAATCACATTTCAATTTCATTTAAGTCCAAATTTCCTCTTTCAAATTCAAAATGTCGATAAAGATGTATTTTTAGATTTCAATTCAAAATGCATTTCGATAATAATTCCTGCAAATTTCCAGCCAGCAGAATGACTGACGCCTGGCATCAGGAATTGATCCGAGTATGGAACCTGCAAATGAATGGCCGTCAAGCGAATGGCCGACGAGTTTCCCGCAGTTCCACGATTTCATGGAAAATTGGAAAATATTTTCACCTCAAACTTGTCAAAATTCTTCGCACTGCTATCAGAATTTATCATCAGAATTCATCATCAGAAGAATTCGTTGGAATTTATTTTGAAAATTTCAGAAAATTGTTGTTTGCCGTAGGATTGAATTGGTACTTATTTCAAGAGACGTGTCTGAAAAAATTAATCAAAATAATTTTTTGTTTCAATCTTTTTCATTTTCACGTTTAAATCCATTTCCAGGGTGATTACGTCGTAAACTGACTTCATACAATTACTAAATATAATTAGATCAGACTCTTAAAATATCAATTTATAGCGAAATAAACAAAACAAAACAAAACAAAATAACAGGATACAATCCGAGAGACACGAACCAAAATGAAAACCTAGTTGATACTACAGCATTGTATCTCAGTGCACCTACACAATCTCAGTCACTCAAGACCTGACAGTCTCAGCAACAGTATCATCGCCTCTAAAAATCCCGCGCTCACAGGTGTTCCTTAGAATATCAATGCAGACGAGACAAGCTCTTATTGAGCAAAGAATCAAAATTATCGGTCGTCTTGGCAACGCAAATCCTCTCCATTGTCCCCCGCATCTCATAACCGCCGCTGGGAACCGGTGAGGGGCATCAATTTTATGCCCCGTTAGCGGGGATTTGTACCCACATTTGGGGGGGCTGTTTTTTTTTTTTTGGTCTTCGATATCTCTGAATTGTGCACTGAGGGTAAGAAGAAAGTATGGGCAGATTAAAAATAAGTTTTTTGTTTGTTTCGTTTTGGACTCTTCCATCCTTCCATCAGTCTGCTATTGATTTGATAAGCTGGGGGTTTGTTTCTACCTACCAACCAACCCCCCTTTAAAAACAATCGAAATGCCTCCCCTAAACCCATCGAAATATATTTTTATTTTAAGCGTGATTCAATTTTGTTTGAAAAAAGAAAGAGATTTTTATAATAATTTTGATAATAATCTACTTCATTTATTATTTATTTCTTAGTTTTAAATTGGATTTTTCTCTCTCAATCGTGAAAATCACATGAAATTTAAGCGTGGAAGGAAAATATTCCTGAATTCAGAACTTCAATTTTTTAGATCAAAAAATGGAAAACCAAATTCTTCGAAAAAAAAAACATTGTTTTTTAAAAATTCAAAAATTGAATTTTAATCCAATCTAATTCAACTCTTATTTACAAAATAAATGTAACATAATTTAATACAATGTAATTCAATTTAATATAATTTAATATGATGTAATATAATATAATATGACGTAATATAATTAAATAAGATGTAATATAATTTAATGTAATGTAATATAATTAAATGTGATGTAATATAATTTAATATGATGTAATATAATTAAATATGATGTAACATAATTTAATATGATTTATATAATTTAATATGATGTAATATAATTTAATATAATTCAATATGATTTAATATAATTTAATATGATGTAATATAATTAAATATGATGTAATATAATTTAATATGATGTAATATAATTTAATATGATGTAATATAATTAAATATGATGTAATATAATTTAATATGATGTAATATAATTTAATATGATGTAATATAATTTAATATGATGTAATATAATTTAATATGATGTAATATAATTTAACATGATGTAATATAATTTAATATGATGTAATATAATTAAATATGATAATTTAATATGATGTAATATAATTTAATATGATGTAATATAATTTAATACACACGTCTACTGCATTCGTTCAAGCTTGCAATAATTTCAGGGTGAAAAATTCAAAACAACTCAACATAATCAGAAATCGTCCGATCAATGTTACAAGTACACAGTTACAATGTTACAGTGCGCAGTAACTGTATGCTAATTATGTCAATAGCCAACGACTCATTAACATAATATATTCACCAGCATATTCAAACATATTTACACTCAGTACTTCTCCTTGGGCAGTCCAATAACCTTGACGTAGAATCCTCTTTGATCGAGTAGAGAGCCTGGGTTTTTAAAGTCCGCACTCATCGATCCCTCCAGAGAGTCAATCCTCTCTGAAGAACCATCGGAAACCACCCGGGTCCCCCAGGCGACCGACGGGGATAGAGGTTGTGGTAGCAGCTCCCCGAGCTTCTGGGCGAGCCGCTCGTCTTCGGCAACCAAGCATTCGTAATCGCAGACAGCCGCATAGAGGGCTCTGTCCCTTTCCTCGAGGTCAAGCCACCTCTGCCTAAAGATGAAGATGAAACGGTGCCTCTGAGACTCCAGTTGCCGAAGGAGTCCCACGCGAAAGAAATCGTTGGTCCAGAAGGTCTTCAAGAAACTCTCAGACAAGACAACGACCGTCAGTTGGCTCTGCCTTATCTGAAAAGCATAAAACTTTGAGTATTAAGCCCCGCCGAAAGGGGAGGGGGAGCAGGGAATAAGTGCCCAGGGGCCTGGTAATTTTATGGGGCTTTTGGTTCTATAATATTAAAATATTACAGTCATGACATTTTTATTTTTGTTTTTCCGCTTTTCCTAAACTGACGTAACAGGGGCTCGTGGCCCCTTTCCTAGGTGCCCGCAATTTCTGTCTGCAGACCTGAGGATGAGATATCCCTGGAGAGGTCTGTTTGATTGGAGGTCGGTGGCAGGGAGGATTTTATTTTGCGATTCCCGAGGACGATAAATCAGACGATAATGAATAAGATTGAATAATAAATTCAATAAAAACTTCAAAACTTCATGTTTATAGGACAATTTAGAGAAGACTTTCGGCGGAGAAAATGGCCTTTAAAAATAATTAAATTTAAAAAACATTAATTTATATCCAAAACAACAACAGCAACAACAACTGCAGCAACAAGAACAACAACTGCAACTGCAGAAGGAACAAACAAACAAACAAACAAAATCGGAACAAAAAAAGGACGCCCGTTGGACCGCCAGGGTCACCACGGGACGATGAAATGAAGAAAAGTGCGAAAAGTTAATTTAAAGCTTTCAAAAGCGGACACGACACCCCCCTCTCTGGATTCGTCGTTGTCAGACGCCAAGCCAAATCCATCTTTACGGGCGCGAAAATATAGAAAAATGACCGGCGTATTTTATTCTCCACAAAAGCATAACAATAATAATAATGATGCTGATGCTGATGATGATGATGATGATAATAACAATAATAATAATAATAATAATAATAATAATAATAATAATAACAATATTAGTAATAATAACGATGATGATGATAATGATAATAATAATAATAATAATGATGCTGATGCTGATGATGATGATGATAATAACAATAATAATAATAAAATAATAATAATAATAACAATAATAACAATATTAATAATAATAACGATGATGATGATGATAATGATAATAATAATAATAATGATGATGATGATGATGATTAATAATAATAATAACAATAATAATAATAATAATAATAATAATAATAATAATATCAACAACAACAATTATAATAACAAAAGTAATAATAACAATAATAATAATTATTATTACAATTATAATTATGATAAATGACAACAAATAATAATAAAAAACGTGAGAACGTTTGACCGACGTCATTGAGAATAATTTTGTGATTGTTCGTCCCTCGTGGCCGGGAATTTTTCCATTGGGGGTGATGCCCCCCGTGAACTCCGTGGACATGGAACAATTAGAGGCAGATTGGAGGCGATTGGAAAAGGTGATGGCGGCAAAGGAAAGGTCAGCACGGAGTTAACCTTTCCTTTGGATGGTTTGGATGATGCCATGCATCAATCCTTCTCAATAGGTACTAGTTAACCTCTAATACAGGTAATTGTTGTTACTCTTTGATGGGCCTTTTTAATGTTAATATTAATTTTAATATTATTAAGTTTTTATTATTGTTAGTATTATTATTATTATTGTTGTTGTTATTATTACTATTATTATTAAGTTATTATTATTATTATCATCATTATTATTATTATTATTATTATTATTATTATTATTATTATTATCATCATATTATTATTATTATTATTATTATTATTATTTATTATTTATTGTT
>MPNW01001566.1:43958-53958 GCA_011800805.1 Hirudo medicinalis
AATAACAATAATAATAACAATAATAATAATAACAATAATAATAATAATAATAATAATAATAACAACAATAATAATAATAATAATAATAACAACAACAATAATAATAATAACAATAATAACAATAATAATAATAACAGTAATAATAACAATAACAATAATAATAACAATAATAACAATAATAATATTATTAACCACAAACACGTGTATGTATTCTTCGTAATTAGCGAACGACGAAACCGAACTTCCCTCGAATTATTTGAAATAAAAACACATTTTTAGTTGTGAGAGAGTTTAGAAAACAATCGTTTCATGCATCATCAAAAAAAAAAGAAAATGTAGAAAAAAGAAATTTTAAGTGATAAATGTGGAAATGATTCTGGAAAATCATGGCTTTTTTTTTAAGCGTCTAAATCAGTCCATCGGATAAATTGATGAATTGGGTAGTGAATGTCAAACAATTGATGACCAGTAAAAGGACAACATGACATGTTGCATTCATAATTGTTAATATTACGTCATAATTACAATAAAATGCTATCTAAAGTAATATCAAAACAAAGAAATTACATCTGTGCGTTAACTTTTGTAATTCAGTTGAGTTAACTAATAAATAAATTAATAAATAATAACTGATAAATAACAATAAATTACTAAAATACATTGCGATTAGTTTTTCGCAACAACATTTATTTTAATTATTATTATTATTATAATTAATATCATTATTATTAATTATATCATAATTATTATATATTATAATTATATATTAATTATTAAAATATTTATA
Organism: Hirudo medicinalis; assembly: GCA_011800805.1. Lineage (NCBI taxonomy): Eukaryota > Metazoa > Annelida > Clitellata > Hirudinida > Hirudinidae > Hirudo > Hirudo medicinalis. The sequence goes on from MPNW01001566.1 coordinate 44,746, forward strand.
ATAATTATAAATAATATTATCAATAATAACCATTACCAAAGGCAATACCAAAAACAATTCCATCATAATTACCCTTGCATAATTACTAACACAGATTCTACAACAACAACGACAAAATGGGGGACCACGTCTGGCCCCTCCCGCATCCCCCTCGAAAGACCATGGGATGGACAGAAGGCCACTCAGTCTCGAATTACTCAGCGCTTGCTTAGGCGTTCTCAACTGGAATGATTAATGAGAAGAGGAAATATTCCGGAGAAATTTAATATCCACAACATTCCCAGGACTCTGGAAACATTTGATTCTACGCGGAGGATTTATGGACTACAGGGGATGGGTGGATTATATTTTCGCATCATTGGCCATTGGGAATGAATAACGGAGTGTTAATCTCGTTCGTTTAGTTTGCAATAATTTCGTGTGCTAATCTCGTTTTGTTGTTGTTGTTGTTGTTGTTGGTGTTGCTTTCATGTATTTGTTTGTAATTGGTGGATTGATTAGTTGAAAATATTGTAAATGCATGTTACATTACATTACATTATATTACAATGTCATTAATTCTGTTTTTAATCAATCGCTGATTGATATGCGTTTGAAATAAGAGACATTTTTTGCGTGTAAATGTGGAGCCGTTAATATTATTATTATTAATATTATTATTATTATTATTATTATTATTATTATTATTAATATCATCATCATCATCATCATCAACATAATCATCATCATTATTATTATTATTATTATTATTATTCAGTTTACGCTGTTCTTTTTTTGTTTTTCTGCATGCCAGCTGTGATTTGCACAGATTGTTACTACATCTCATGATAACCTTTTCCATGGTAAAATATAATATGAATAATTCCATTACAAATTAATTGGCCAAATTCACATAAATGGACAATCGAAAAGAAGTGAAATAGTAATAACAATAAAAAAATTCATAAAAAAGAGAAGCAAGTTACCTAACTCAAAGAGTACAAGAACAGGCCGATAAACTGACCATTTCAACCGAATAAAGATGTAATTCAGCTATTTAATCCTGAAAAATAAAATGAAATTCTGTCAAGGAGGACTGGGGTAAGGGTTCCGAAGGGGACATCGTGTGGCCGGTTTTATGGGAGGCTTTCTGATTTTATTCCCCAGGATAAAATGGCTCATTTGGGTCTTCTCCTTTTTCATCTTTGAGCCAAAATGGAGGTACACCATGCTCCATTGAATTTGATGGTCGTAACTTTGGAAGTTTTTTGGGGTGCCCATCGATATCATTCGTCGGTCTTGTTATAAAATTGTTTTTATTCTTGGCATATTTATAATTTTTGCAATAACGGTGTAATTTCCATTGTAGTTTCCATTGTTGTTATTGTTAATCAAATAATAATAAAATACCATTTTTATTTTTCCTATTAAATTACTTCAAATGATATTATTTGTTTTTGAAAACAATCTTTTTAAATAAAATCAAGTTTAATAATCCACTAGAAACATTCAGACAAAAGATGATTATATTGGCCTATTATATTGGAATTGCAATTAATAATTATTAAGATGAACAATACGGTCTTTAATAATACGATTTCCAACTTAATTAAATCGATTTTGAAAACAATGCCTAATAGTTATTCGCCATGATTTCAAAAGAATTTCATTTTTACTTCAAATTCTTTTCAGTCGTGAACCAGCCGACGACGACAACAAGAAAATTTGACTTTAATTCTCTCAAAATGATAATTTATTCATGAAATTCTAATTTTAAAATCGAGCTCAGTGACATAGTTCGGGGATCTTCTGACATGACACATTTCATCATTGCCGACGTGAATCACAATTCTTTCGGAGCCATTTTTACGTCATAATTATGAAAGTAATTATTATGGATAGCTTCTTCGATTGTCTGTTTTTTGACTGTTCGCTGTTTGTGTTTTGAACCTCTCTTGCCTTTGCGTCGTTCGTTTTAACACTAAAATGTGTTTTGTGCACGTGTTTGGGACATCCATATATATTCTTTCAAAATAAAATATTTTAAATGTATTTAAACATTTGTGATCATGATTATTGATATTTAATCCCAACGTTTGTCTCGAGTAGTTAAATTGAATTGTGATATAATATCATTGATAAATAAATGCTTGTTAGAAAACCCAACATCATCAAATTGAACCTCAAAGCATGATATTATGACGACTAATACCAACTCTGTAAATTAAGAATCCTCAAAACCTAATTAATTCAAAATCTTTTTCAAATATCATAAAAAAAATTAACCTTAAACATGTGTCTCCTTTTTCCAAACTAATGCTTGTTTAAAGCATCCTGTGCAAATCCCTCTTTTTATAACGTAAATACCCATCTTTTCAGGGTGGCACCCCCATAGGGGATGGGGTCTTCCCCGGATTCCCCTCCTCCTGTTATAAAGAAGAGATCTAAAAGACATATAAACAAGCGCCGGGGACATCAGCAATCAGCTTACTGATGCCGGGAAACCAATCTCCCATCGGTAACTCTCTCTCGCAGGATATTAAGAATAAATTATTCAGGATAAAAAAAAGGTTTTATTATTTGTAATTAAAGATTTTATTTGAAATTATTTTAAGAGCATTTTTATTTTCTGATGTTTATTTTAAAAGTCGAAGCATTCAAAACAAACTTTTGATTTTACTGTTGCCATGGATTTCGAGAATGCCTCGCCCTGATTGGTGGAGGGGGGCTAGTTGTGTCGTCTGCGCGTCTGACGCGATACTGCGACCTGATTATTTATTTACTTATTCAAATAAAAAGTTCAATTATTATTGATTACTAACGCCGATGTCAACGTGAACGGATTTCATGGAATAAATCAGAGTTTCAAAGAAAAGCGTCTATTCTGAAAGGAACGTGTTTTAGTCGACAGTAATTTCTAAAAGCATTTCGACAACATGGACGTCCGCGGGAGGGAACTAGGCGGAGCAAATTACCACTTGGATTTTGTCAAAATACATACATTTTGCGTCAAACACTGACATTCGATAGCTGGGGATCCAAAACCGGACCGACTAATTACGAGAGCTCAAGACCTTTAGAAATCTCATTAGTCATCGTTCCAAGTTCAACAATTGAATTTAAAAAAACTGCTCCCCTACAAAAACTTGTGTGGGCGCCCGTGCTCGACAATTTTAAAAAATTTGAGTTAAAAGAAGTGAGAAGTTCGGAAATCCACGCCTAAGGTAATTTCTCCTTTGGCCTGCTTCCGTGTTCGTTCCGTTTGGCTTGTGCTCGTTTTACCGTCGAGGGAGTCATCCATTGCAATAAAATGTCGAACTGGAATTCAACAGACGTGCAGTTCGAATCCCAGTTGAGTCCTGCTGGAAACTGACAATTAAATGTTCCGACGAAACGAGATTCTGACTCAGTATTGCTTTTTCTTAAGTCCTGACGACTGGCTTGCTACACAGGCAAGTGTCGTGCTAAGAAATAATTATTACCATTATTATTATTATTCATTTTGGGGGGTTGTGTGTAATTATGGAAAATTTGATTAGGCAGTTTTAAAAAAGTATCCGATCATCTTTAGAAATGTCGATTTCCAAGGGTGATTAAACAACTCTTCATTTACATTTTACACTGCAACTTTGTGTCAAGACTTCTATTCCTAGCTTTTACGCCATTCTAAGCCCCAACGACAGAATAACGGCAAACTACTTTCTGAAAAATCCTGATTTTCACTTGCCCTCTCCCCAGGACGGACGTTCAAACCCTCTCATGAGACAAAACCAATTATTCTTTGAACGTCCCAATCTTTCCAGAGCAATTTGCGTACCTGGAGGGAGACGAAAAGTTGATCGATAGTCGTGGAATCTTTAGGAATTATATAAATTGCCTCTCCGAAATACAAAGCCCGTTTTGATGGAGCACTCATTACCTGGTAATACTCATTCATTTGTCATATCCTTCCTTTCATTAGCAGGCGGTACATAGCTTAATGGTCGTATTTTGTGCTTCATAATTATGTTAACTCATTCCTTTGTCATTTGTTATGATCATAATTTTCTTGCGTCACATTTTCCCCAAAGGATTTATTTCGATGCTTTTATTTTCTACTTGTTTTGGAGCTTAACTTTGAAGTTTTGAATCCCTTGCGCATTAAAAAAAAGAAAAAAAGAAAACATTTCTAATGGAATTATGTTAGAAAAACAACTGTACTGAATCAACAGATCTAAAAGTGGATTTCCAAGTCATGTCGATTTTGCGCTGGTCTAAAAGTAATACATAACGCAAAAAATATATTTTAGAAAAAAATACATTATTACTTAGAATTATTACTACGTTTACATATTTTTTGATATATTTAATTGAATTTATAAATTCTTAAATTATTATATTATTATTATTACACACTTGTCAATACGAGGGAATCCCAGAAATATGCAACCCTTACGTTGTATGTTTATGTATGATAATTTTTTGTATGATGTTGTATATTTATGTATAATAATATTTTTTATAATAATGTTGTATATTTATGTATAATACCTTTTTTTTTATAATAACGTCGAAAAGCAGGGGGCCATAGTAACGACTGTTCGTTTCTCATTTGCGATGATCATGATAACGATTATTACTCCTGATTACTTAATTAGTCACACTGCCGCCATGTTGTGGTTATGGACACGCGTCACGATAGGAATGGCCATCTCTTCGTCACCGGATAGTAGGAACGAATGAAGATCTCGAGATAAAGGAGAAAAGAGAATCATACTCAAATAGAATTTTTCGGTAGGATTTAATCTGTGACGAATCAGAATTTATGGACGCTCGTTATTGTTTATAAAGATCGAATCGATGATGCCGAAATGATTCGTCCGAATTCGGCGCTATATGAATGCCAATTGATTCGTCGTTTGGCGTGGCGTTCGACTGAATGATCGAGTAGGTGATTGTCGATTGCTTGTATGAATTAATTATTTTTAAAATTACAACAAGAAGAACAGAAATGAGCGAGGTTACTACATGCTTCAGAATAATAACGACAAACTAATCTAAAGAAATCACAAATGTTCACATTCAGTTGTGTTTTTTTTTTTTCTAAATCTTGAAAATGAATATTTATTGGTCCTAATGGTCACATAAATAGTACTCTAACTCGTGCAAGGCGCCCGCGGGACATCGCCAGTGCGAGCAGAGGCAGAGGGGACCTGGAACCACCTCGTTGAAGCTGCGAGGCAATTTCTCGCCTGTCGATTTGTTGACAAAAATCTGACTCACGACCATAAAAATGGTCTTCTTTTTCCAAGTTGGTCGGTCATCATCATCGTCATCGGCGTCGTCGTAATCATCAGCAGCAGCAGCATCGTCATCATCGTCATCGTCGTGGTCATCATCATCGGCGTCGTCGTCGTCATCGTCAGCATCAGCATAGTCGTCATCGTTATCATCATCATCATCGTCGTCGTCGTCATCATCATTATCATCACCATTATATATTTTCGTTCCGACGCCCCTCTGAGGGAAAATCGTGGAACGAGGAGAGGGTGGTGATAGTCGTCCAGGGGAAGGTAAAATATGGCTCCGGTCATTTGCAATAAAAAAAGTCCGAACACATCCAGCGACAACAGAGACAAAGCCGGAATGAACGATAGAAATCCGGCAAAATTCATTCCTCTCCGTGTTTGTACAGTTTTGGGGGGATGAATCCACTGGCGAAAGAGGGGCTGAGTTATGGGGAGGAATGTTCGAATATGTGACCTCAAGGAGAAACTATCGGCAAAGCATTGTCCGCTGCTTTGTTAAAAAATAAAAGAGCCATGAACAGGAAGAGAAGTTATCAGAAAAAAAATATATGATTAGGAATGAATGAATCCTCTTCGGACAGTTTTTTTTTTATTTATCCTCGTTCGAACACAGAAACTGGAGGCACAAAAGAGCAGAGTAAAACGGGAGAATTTGTGGCCTGCTCTTTTTTTCTCCTTTTTTGGGCGGGCACTCCAAGTCATTTGCACGTGAATGAAGACAATCTACTCTGCCCTCCCATGCTTTCGACCTGAGCCATGGAAAAGACCGACAGTGGAACACAATGAGAGTCCAGGTGATTAATGACTCGATTGATTCCAGGAGGCATTTATCAGTCCGGTATAAAACTCCTGTCCGACCTGAAGCGTGTTCTTCGATCTTTTGGTGATCGGGGGCCGGTCGGCCAATTGTCCGGAATGGAATGTCATGGAAAAAGTATTTGTAAATGTAAATGTACTTCATTTATATAGCGCCATATGCATAGCGTCAGAGGCGCTTCTTGTCAACCATTTATATAGCGCTCCTTCCCAAGGGCGCTTGCGGCAGTGCAGGCTGGGTTTCGAACACNATAGCGCCATATGCATAGCGTCAGAGGCGCTTCTTGTCAACCATTTATATAGCGCTCCTTCCCAAGGGCGCTTGCGGCAGTGCAGGCTGGGTTTCGAACACGACACATTACGACTGTTGCCATTACCTCAGATTCCTAGAAAGTCGATGTCTTGAGTTTTGACCATTTTATTCTGTGCGGTGTTCAACTTGAATTCGTCTTGTGTTTCCACCTGCTTTGAACAAAGCACCTTGGAGCGAGAATTGTGCTCGGGTCAAAGTGATCAATCAGTCTTGGCTCGTGTTAACGAGGAAAAACGTAGAAAAAATGTATGATTTTGAACAGATTTTTCATGATTCTGAACAGATTTTTCATGATTTTGAACAATTTCTATCGGAATATTTTAAATAATGTTCCTTTGCAATTTGAATTTAAACATTTGGCGGTTGATGCGAACAAAGTGGACGATGTGCATCTTCTGGGATGGTCTCGAAAAGTCATCTCCTTAATCTCTCTGCCTTGCGAGATACGACTTGAGGTGTCCTCACTTTTTATGTTGATAAAAAATAACCTCTTATTGTCGGAAATCTAAAATTTAGATTAAAATTAAAATTTTTTTGTTACTAGTAAGCATAATTTTAGAAATAATTTTTTGAAATCTTAAATGATTTCATTACTAATAAACATAATTTTGGATTTAACGACGTTGTTAAATTATTTTTTGACATAATTCAAGCTCTAATTTCGAAGAGGGTTGATGCACTTGCGTAATGACTTGTGATCGTTGTTGTTGTTGTTGTTGTTGTTGTTGTTGTTGTTGTTGTTGTTGCTGTTGTTGTTGTTGTTTTTGATGGTGTGGTTGTTGTTGATGATGCTGTTGTCGGTGTTACTGTTATTATTGTTGTTGTTGTTGTTATTGGAGGTGGTGGTGTTGTTGTTGATGTTGATGTTGATGTTGCGATGTTGTGGTATTGTTGCTGTTGATGTTGATGTTGATCTTGTGATGTTGTGGTATTGTTGCTGTTGATGAAAATGTTGTGGTGGTGTTGCTGTTGACGTTGATGTGGTGTTGTTGCTGTTGCTGTTGATGTTGTGGTGTTGTTGTTGATGAGTTCACATCATTCTGCTCAGCCTTGCCGTCGAGAAGGCAATTTATGGTGAGCGGTAAAACGGGGAAAATGAATGGCGCTGAGAGATGAATCTTTCGACTGGATGACGTCATTAATAACTCGGAGATATTTTTCAACGCTCCGGTAATATCACCATGTTGTTATATTGTTAACAATTCATGTTATGACAATCATAGGTATTATTATTATTATTATTATTGTTTTTATTATTATTATAATCATCATCATCATTATTATCATTATTATTATTATTGTTGTTGTTGTTGTTATTATTATTATAATTATTATTATTATTATTCTGCATTCTTCAAGGGCTTGATTATTCCCGACAAACGTCAAAGGAATTGTCCACATCAGGGTCTGCAGAACAGAAGCAGTAGCGATGGGAATTCTTTCCATATTTGATTATTTTCATTCTTCGATTCCTTCAATCCTTCATTCCTTCATTCATTCATTCATTCATTCAATCCTTCATTCCTTCAATTTTTCATTCATTCAATCCTTCATTCCTTCATTCCATCAATCCTTCTTTCATTCATTCATTCCTTCATTCATTCATTCAATCCTTCATTCATTCATTCCTTCAATCCTTCATTCCTTCAATCCTTCATTCCTTCAATCATTCATTCCTTCATTCATTCATTCCTTCAATCATTCATGTCTTCATTCCTTCATTCATTCAATCCTTCAATCCTTACCCTCTGTTTTTTGTTTGTTTGGTTTTTTTTTCTGCTCCTGTTTCCAAAAAAGAATAACCGGAGCTTTTCCGGCCACCTACGCTTCGTCCGCTCCCTCTCTCGACGGATGAATTGCTCCAGTTTCGCTCTGAGTTCGTAATAAAATTTGCCTTCGTCCAGCATTGGAGGGGGGGGGGGACGTTCCTTGTCATTCCAACCTCGAAACACACGCTCACTTCCTGGAAATCCGACGTGTCCGGATTGTTCACAAACGCCTTCACGTTTCTCCGTGACTCAAAAACAAAAAACAAAACAAAAAAAAGATTCATTCCTTCACCATTCTTTCAATCGCACTCCAATTCTTAGATTTCTATCCTCGGTAGTCCCGAATTAGCCCTAATTACACCGTACCCTGACACGGGGAATTGGCCGGTCCTCGGGATTGTTATCTGCCGATAAATTTATATCCCCTGTCAGGAGGCCCGAGTAATTTCTCAAAATTAATTAACAGCCAATAAGGGGAGACATCACAGAGGATCATCGTCTCAGCGATTAGCTCGTCGGGCTGATGATGATGATGATGATGTCTTATCGGGCGCTAACAGGCCCCCACGTAGCCAATGGCAACGAAAATGCCATTCCCATCACTTCTGTATTCACCGCCATTACTGTTGTTTTCGTCGTCGTCGTCATCGTCAACGTCAACATTAACACAGTCATGATCATTTGATGAGAAAATCCTCACCCTCAGAACGTCATCATCAGCACTTCGGCAATTCGCCGACACCAATTTTCCATTGGATGAACCGAAGCCAGTAACTTATCCTTAAGGAGGAAGAAAATCTCCGGAAAGTAACGTGGAAATATTGAACCTCCGTGTTTTCCATCCGTCCGATGCCTCCGATGTCCAAGTGATTTGCAATTCTATTGTCGGCAGAGAGGACTGTCCATTGACCGCAGAGCAGTGTTGATCACGCTTTTGAAAAGCAGAATGAGGAAATGTACTTTCGATGTCAATTCGAAGCGAGCTTCTAAAAAACAGCGGCGGCTGCAACGGTCGCACTCGACGACGACGACGACAATTGATGATGAT
>MPNW01001566.1:56458-61185 GCA_011800805.1 Hirudo medicinalis
TTATTATTTTATTATTATTATTGTTGTTGTTGTTGTTGTTGTTATTATTATTGTTGTTGTCAATTAAGTTTTCGTTAATTAATTTAAATAAATGCATAACTATCTACAAATTTTGTTGTACAATAATAATAATAATAATAACCAACAAGTTCATAATTCTCACAGTTTGTCAGCAGTCTTGGACATCATTTTTCTTGATGACTGAAGTTAATTTGAAGGGGCGTGAAAAATAAACGTCCGTATGTCAAATCTGCATAATTTCAGGAAGGAAGTCTGGAAAAAACTTACCAGGGCCATGCATTCATTTGAGTGAGTGAGTGAGTGAGTGAGTGAGTGAGTGAGTGAGTGAGTGAGTGATGGGCTTATCGCGTGAGTGAGTGAGGCGGCTAGGCTCTAGGGAGGTAATGACGACATTGGATCATTGCNGATTACAAATTTTGATCTGCTATAGGTACGTTAATGGTTATGATACGGTTTGGTATTCATATGGTACCCATCAATAACATCATTATCATCATCATCATCATCATCATCATCATCATCATCATCATCATCATCATCATCATCATCATCATCATCATCATCATAGTCATCGTCATCGTCATCGTCGTCATCATCATTAAGTATTTGCAGAGAAACATTATTGCTTATTGCATTCTTCAGCTAACGCAGGGATGTTGTGGAACTTGAAAAAGAAAGTGTTGGGCGGTTGAGTGAGTGAGTGAGTGAGTGAGTGAGTGAGTGAGTGAGTGAGTGAATGTATGATTGAATGAATGAACGAACGAAAGAACAAAGCAGTCCTGTCAAAAACCGAGAGAGCATCTTTTGAGAGGACAGGGCAATGAATCGTGACAAGGGACCCTAAGGACTCTGATCCTTAGGAAGGATTGATTGAGACTGGTCAGACATCGCCCGAGAGACGCTTTGATTTTGCCTCTACCGATTATTTCCGATTAAATTGAAATCAATTAGAAAATTATTCGTGAATAATTATTATTATCGTGTAATCAAATCAAATTCAAAATTACAAATTGGTTTACAGACTTGAAAAGAGCACGTTACAATCAACCAGGAAGGCATTTTCAAGTCCGAGGGAGAAAAAAAAATTAGCATTTTGTAGGACGATGTAATTGTTATTATTTTGTAATTGAAGCAATTTATGAATTATTCATGAATAAATAAATAATTATAATAATATCATCAATAAATATCATAATTAAATATAATTCATAAATAATTCACAATGAAAAAAAATTATGAATTATTCACGAATAGTTATTATCGAGTGAATGTCATGATTATGTTCACAACGGTGGGTGATTAGCTGGTTTACATGTTTACATGTAAACAGTGCAACACAGGTGCATTGGTGGACTTTACAATCATAAATTCACAGTGCGAATTTGATTTATCCTTATTTTCGTCGTAAATAAAACAAAAAATGTGTAATCGCACTCGGCTCTACATTATTACATGTCCTCATATTAAAAACATNCAGGTGGTGGTTGTTAAGGTGACCGATGTATTAATTAGTAAATAATTCTAGTGATTTTTTTTTAATTGAATCAATTACCTCTAAGTGCGTATGTCTGTTTGTAGGTCTGTTTGTACGTATGTTTGTTTGTCTGTTTGTTCCTCTGTTTGTATGTCTGTTGTTACGTTTGTTTGTATGTCTGCATGGGTTTGAATGTCTTTCAGTTTCGACAATTACTTGCATAGTTCTCGTGCACATCATTCATTGGGGCCGACGAGATTATAAATGTTGACAGGCAGGTCATCATTGTTGTTGTTGTTGTTGTTGTTGTTGTTGTTGTGTTGTTATTATTATTATTATTATTATTATTATTATGATAATGATGACGACTACGATATACTTCATGGTGACGATGACGATTATGATAACGTTGACGGTGGCGCTGATGGAGCAGATGCAGAAAATTGATATCAACAAAGATCAGGAGATTTCAAGATCATTTTTTAGTTAGCGAATCCATTCACTTCGTCGCTCAATTCACCAGATGCATTGATGCATTGGTGCATTCCTTCCGCTGCAGCAGATATGAGAACGGCGAACCTTTTCGAACTAAAACATACATTAGGTAAAACAAACACGTCACTCCATGATGGACTCCGGAGTGATGGAAAAAAAAATTTAAAAAAAATTGTCAATTTAAAATCACAGCAGAACAATCCCAGGACGACAGGTGACGAAGTGCTTGACTGCGGAAGAGGAAGGACGTGTCAGAGGAAGGATCAGAAACCTCAGAAAGAGGCGGCCACAGTTTCCAACCTGCCAAAACAGTTGTTTGATGACGCAACATTTGTGTCGACGTCGTTGGTGGCCGGCAAAAGCCAAATGACAGCAACTATTTCACTCAGCTCTACAGAAATTTCCAGGGTCATGAGGTAGGGTTGGGAATAGGGGTAGGGCAGGGCCAGGGGCAGGGGTGGAGTTAAGTATCAAATGTCACTGCCTATGAGCTGGCTGTTGCCCTTCACTTGTCCAACAATCGACGTCATCAAGACATTATTTAGAATTATTTCCCCTGAATTTGAACCATTGACCTCCTGATGACCTTTAGAAAGGAACAGACGAAGGGTTGTAATGATGATAAAGGTTACTCGCCACAGGTCACTTGAGGTGACATTGAGAAGAGGGTTTGTAATAATCGTGATGTACAAAAGTAAGGCCTTTACATGTCTTAAAGTAAGCTGTAATCGTTGTTGTTGTTATGTTGTTGTTGTTATGTTGTTGCTGTTGTTGTTATTGTTGTTGTTGTTGCTGCTGCTGCTGCTGCTGCTGCTGCTGCTGCTGCTGCTGTTGTTGTTGTTGTTGTTGATCTGAAACTATTATTTACTAATTAGAGTTTTAAAGGTACTTTTAATAAAGTAAACCTTCACAAACATCACAAAAATAGCAAACATGAACGCCGATGATTGGACAAGTTTGTTTTCAATAAAAATCGATGTAATTTCTTGAATTATCAGTTAATTATGAATATTCCCCAATGTTTCAAATATGCTTTCAAGTCGGCAAATTTAATTTGTTTCATTATTTTATTTTTAATAATGGAAATCCATCCCCGAAGATCGCTGGAAAAAAAATTGCCAGCAATCGAAACTTGGGCATCTCCTTGGAAAATCCCAGGTCTAAAAATATCCATCATTCATCTAACATTCGAACTCGGATGCATTTATTAGCAAGATCGTGAGGCATGGGAAGAGTGGATTGATTGAATGGATGAAAATATTATTATCGTTATTATTATTGTTATTATTATTATTATTGTTGTTGTTGTTGTTGTTAATATCATTATTATCATCATTATCATCATCATCATCATTATTATTATTATTATTATTATTATTGTCATCATTTTTATTACTATTACAAAATTATGACCAATCAATTGGAATTATTAGTCGAATATTAATTACTGAATTAAGTGACTAAAGAATCAAATTTAAATGCAACAATTAATAGTATTATTATCATCATCATCATCATCACCATGATGACGATGACGACGACGACGACGATGATGACGACGATGACGACTACGACGACAACGATGAGGATGATGGTGGTGCTGATAACAGCGATAGCAGTGTTGAAGTGAGGGGCACACAGGGGCTCCATAACTTTGGCAGGCTTTATGAATATCTGACGCCGTAACCGGGGTTGGCCGTAATAACTTAGGCACGTGAAGTCATCCCCTGCACTCCTGTTTGTCGCTTCGCGAACGTGTTCCTCTACGCCGCGTTAAGTAGGCCCATCACTCCATTCATTCTTCATCCAATCCATTTATCCATCCATCCATTCTTTCATCCATCATTCAACCATCCATTTATTCATCCATTCATTCATCTATCCATCATTCAACCATCCATCCATCCATTCATTCATCGATCCATCAGTCCATCCATTCATCATTGTTCAATAACTTTATGCGTTTTATAACCTTAATAATTTTTCCATTTAAACAAATGTCGTCCTTGTATATAAGTTTGACCACTTTGTTTGATAAAGACTAATATGAAACCCTTCGCCCTACTGAACATTCACTCACTCATTCACTCACTCATTCAATCACTCACTCATTCACTCACTCATTCAATCACTCACTCATTCACTCACTCACTCAGTCATTCATTCACTCACTCACTCATTCACTCACTCGCACCTACTCAGGTCTCCTCCGCAATCAAACACGCTCAAACAAAATGGCTGATCAGCGAAGCGTGAATTATTACAGTGACATCCGACTGAACACGACTAGTGGGAATAGCCGGTGAATGGAGGCCAAACAAACGTCATGCATCATACACTATGCATCATGCACCATGCATCATGCTCCATGTATCATACACCATGCATCATGCATCACTTGCCATGCACCATGCACCACGCACCTTCCCTCACAAATCAGCAAAGCAGTATTCAAAGATTGACACTGTCCTTCGTGCATCTTGTGGTTTCCTCTTCGACTTTATACCAATAAAAATTCGTTCCAATTTGAAATGTTTGAGAAACAAACAATGTTGCTTTTAAGATGCCTCCCTTGAGAAGGACACAATGTGAGGTCCTTTTTAGGGGTTCATTGAAGAATAAAGTTTAGAATATTTACAGACAAGTTGCTCATTTAGCCAAGGATTCAGCGACGAATCTGAGCCCGTGCAATTCCTATTCAAAGTTTTATCTTCGTTATCAAGCACGGGATTCGCAA
>MPNW01001567.1:0-15034 GCA_011800805.1 Hirudo medicinalis
TTTCGCAATAGTGACTTTGACTTTAAAGAATGCTTAACCGTTTTGGTCTAAACCGCTTTTTTCTTGGTTTATCGCCTTAACAGCATTACTTAACTAAAACTTGGGTCTGAATTCCAATGAATCTTAAGGTATATTGTATATAAGGAATATCGTAGTTGGTCCTAATTTTGGTAAGCTGGCCTCGTAATTATTTTTAATTTCTGCTTATATTTTCTTCGTATCGAGTTGAATGTTTGCACGAAACGAATGACACAATAACCATCCATTATCCTCAAAATCATTAACGTATGGATAGAAAAACCACGGTAAAACCCACCCCGTCACTTCTCAAACTCATGAACCTGTACCCAGTCGCAAAACAAGCCAATTTACACGTCCCGTCCGTCACTTTGGTGGCCCGTCCACTGAACTCTGAGTAACATCCGTAATAACCCAAATCCCGCGAATACTCTGCAAGAAGGTTTTGAAACGTGTCGATGACATAAAAGTCACAAGAACATCCGAACATCTTTTAAAATGGGTTAAAAATTGATTTAAATGTTCCACTAGTGGCCGATTACAAATTCCAACGAAATCAAAAACTGGTTTCACTTTTACCCATTTGATAAACTTCGATCTCCGAAATGGCGGCCTTAGTGGATGGCTTGGACTGCTCATTGGATGGTAGTAACGTGACCTCTGTCATGGCTTCGTTCCAAAATTGTCGTATGTCGCAATTAACACGCATTGGCATTCCGGGTGCCAAAAGATCACCGGGAAACTGTCCGCAGTATATTACGATGGAGGGATTGTTGACGGACGTCAGTTGAACTTTGAAATTGTCCAGTAAGGAATCTGTTAATCAAGTTATCACTTTGGCGTTCTATACTTTCATGAACTGACAAAAACTTGGTGAAGCTTTTTGTACAGTCTCTCGTGATGATTGAAAAGTTCAGTTTAAAAAAAAATTTAAATAAATCATTTTGATTCAAACTACATGTATGCGATACAAAATAAACAGTACAATTATATGTTTTTTTTTAAACTTAGCTTGCGCTTGCACCACTGACCTTTTGAAATGAGCTGTAATAAATATAAATACATATGGATCATTGTGCTCATAGTCCAGCTGATCAATTCGCCTCTCGCTTCAGCAGCAAGTGCTCGAAACCGATTTTGGCAGCACCGAACTAATCATCTAACTATTGAATGAACGTTTAGTGACCACATCCACCATATGGCTGACCATATGCTGACTGCACAATATAGATCATTATTCGACTGACAATTTTAAACAAGAAAACTCTACCACAATCCGGGCAATCCCCGCTAAAAGCAATCACAGATCCAATCATTTTGTTGGCGGTATCACGATTTTTATTCTCACGAGGGAGGGTGTTGAACAGTCGGAGCTAACTAACAGAGAATTCATTGGGTTGGAAATCCCGTCCGTTATAAAATTGCCTTCGCTTGACACGTGTTCGCAGGGGGCATAAACGGGCTGCCTGAAGGCAATGTTCCTTGTTGAACTCGCTCCGATTTCTGAAACTAATACGAATTGTCAAATTAAGAAAAAAATAAATTTATTCCTGACGGAAATTGTTCAGAATAGAATTCTTCTAGTCCTGCAGAAGAATAATGTAAAATGAGGGTGAAATAGAAGAGACTGTCCATTCGAAACTCACCGTGTGTGTAAAGAATGGCAAATACTAAGACAATCGACAGCAGGGGACTCATTCCCTGAACAAATCCCTCCAAGGCTCCTCAAATTCATAAAAGTCGCCTACTATTTTAGCAACGCTTAACGTGTTTCGTAACCAGGACGTGATCTTTTTTTGGCAACTCTATTTTATCTAAAAATAAATTTATTTAAAAACAAGAAATAAATGAAGCCATTCTTATAACGCAATAATTCCGGAGACCATTTATTAATTACAAATTGTAAACAACATCGGAAAATAGGAAAATCGAAACTCGTTTAGTCACATATTTCATATTTCCGTTCATATTTTCAGAGTTTCAAGTTTCATTAAGAACTTGTTTCGAAATCCCCATTGCCAAAGTCTTTCTACGATTGTGATCCCTTGCAAGAACATAGCCACTAAAAGAACAGAGAAGCATTACAAATCGACATTAATGTTATTGGTAAAAAAAATTAATCTCTAAATTTATCATAATTATTATTATTATTATCATTAAATATAGTATTATTACAATCAAATATTTATTTAATTTAATGGAATGTTTAATTAATAAAGAAAACAAATTGGACATTACTAGGCAATACCGAGTCCAGTAGAAGCTGTCATAATGAACATGAGCAGCAGCATCACTACTTCTGGCGGGAACCGGACTTCCCGCTCGCGGAGAAAGTCGTCAACGTATTCTTCCACTTTTTCAGATGATGGCGGGAGGTACTCTGGCACCTCCGTCAGATACTTGTTCCTGATATCTTCCAGCGCTTCGCGGCATTCTTCGCTCATGGCCACGGAAGTTTGGATATGGGTTGGAAGAGTGGATCCGATTTTTTTTTCTTTTTCTTCATCTTTTTCTTCTTCTGCTTTTTCTTCTGCCTTTTCTGTTTCTATTTTCGTTATTTTTTCAATCGACTTCGTAGAAGGAAGTATCTGACTATCGGTGGTACTTGGCAGACTTCCCACGATTCCTTCTAAAATTCTCTCGGTATCTCCAGTAATCAGTAGTTCAGAGCTGTCGGGTGTAGTGTCTGGCTGATTATCAGTACTTGAAGCCATCGAATGAATACCTGAAACTGCAATCCTAATGGTCATTATTGGCATTAGGTATTGTCTCTTAAAATTACAAAAATGAGTTCACAAAGCGAACGACTTAACAATGGAATCATTTTTAAGCATATGGTATGTGAAATATGAGCGAATAGGTCGGTTGGAACCTCTAACAAGGCAGTATTTTCCAATCCATCCACCTTCACACGAGTCAAGGCAGACTCCGAATTCATCAAAGTTTCCATTCTGACACTTGTACAATTCGTCACAAGGAGTTTGTTGTGACTTATCGATGCAGCCTACCGAGTGTAAGTTGAACAAAAGTTAAGCAATAAAGCAAAATATTTAGCCGATCTTTTGAGTGACCTTATGCACGTATGTCCGCATCGGAAGGCGCCATAATTTTCCAGCCATTTATATAGCGTCGCTTCCCTAGGCCTACATGTCACACAGCGGCTCTTACCTTTATCGTGGCATGCAGGACTACAATCTTTTGAGCCAACCTAAGTTACAAATTTTTCAAATCTTACCGGTAAAGACCAAAGCAGCTTCAGGTCCTCCACAGCCACTGTTCTGTCCTGAACATTTGCAGCTTCCTTCTTCTTTAACGGATTCTTTTCCTGGCAATTCATCTTTGCAATAACAGAAGCGCTCGTTCTGGATAATGCAAGGTTGATTGCTTATTGGAGAACTGGATGATTTACAAATTTTAACTAAACATTAAAAAGTTAATTGTTTGTTCTTATACTAACGTATAATAATGCAGGACCGAATAAACTATAGAATTAAGACTCATAAATTTTATCACAAAAAGTACCATTGTGCTACAAATTGGAAGTTATATCACCGAAATTGGAAAAAAATCGAAAAGATTTTTAGGGATAAATTTATCTAGAACAACGTTTGCCTGTAGAAAGGCATAGACTTTGTCTTTTTGGGCGCACTCCTTGAGGCAAGCCGGAACAGCCATGTCATCGGCTTCAGTTGCATCGCCAGGTATTGTGGCATTGTAGCAACCAGGGCTGTACATGTGAGGAGCCCTTGCTGGTAATTAAAAATAAAAAAGAATTTGTTTAAAAGATACAAAACGCAATAGATTGCAATATTAAGAAATATTCAAGACCACATTTGAGGATTCTTAGCGAACAGTAATATTAACCTTACGATAATATTCAGAATTAATAATTTCGTGTGACGGCCTCATAATTTTGAAAAATGGGGATCGAAGTATTACCTATGTAGACGGAATATGTGCGCCTAGATCCACACATGAGGTCCACCTCGGTTGTGCATGTGGTTGGACACCTATCGTTTCCAAGCAGGTTTATTGGAGCCTTGGACGTGCAATGGCAACTCTTCAAAACATCGTTTACAATTAATATTTGCTATTATTATTTAAAATTATTATTTGTTATTATTATTTGCAATTATTATTTACAATTATTAATTGCTATTATGGAAGCCACATCTATTTTGAAGATCTTGACAGACTCCAACAGTTGACAACTTATCGTAAAATTTCAGAGTTTAAGCAGATCTCAGTCATAGATAGTTTGATAATTCTACTGCAAATATTTTCTATTAAATTAATTATAAGCATTAGAACTTGGAACTTACCCCATCGCTTTTCAAGCTCATGAACCTGTACCCCCTTGCAAAACAGGCCATTTTACAAGATCCATTCGCTACTGTGTTAAACTGGTCACTGAAATCTGCGAAGCATCCGTAATAACCCGTATCCTGCGAATACTCTGCACGACGAAAATTTAAAAAAACCAAATAAAAATACTGCAAAGGCATTCGGTAGTCCTCTTCCAATTTTCCTTGCTCTATTATTACCCATCAAATGTACTTCAATCTCGGAAACCGATGCCTTCTTGAACGATGCTACTTGTTCAGCAGCTGGGTATATTCCAATGTCTGTCATAGGTTCATTCCAGGTCTCATTTATGTTACAATTGACCCTCATTGGAACGCCTGGAGGCATGAATTCTCCGATGTATTGTCCACAGATCTTTCTTTCTGAAGGGTCAACCTCGGACGTCATTTCCACTTTGAAATTGTCGAGCAACTGGTCTGAAAAGACAGTTAAAACGGTTTGCATATTTTAAACCAATTTCAACACAATAATAATAAAAAACTTTTTGTCCGTTTAGTTGCTATTGGTCCAGAATGGAACACCATCACTAGAGTCTAACTTCAACCTGTTCCAAATTTATCACTGCTACCGCCAGACAAGAAAATCTTACCACAGCCTGCGCATCCTCCTGCATAGATAGTCACTGATCCGATCATTTTAGTCGGTGGTAATGTTACCACTATTCGGACCAGCCACGGGGTGGTTCGACAGCTGGATTCTACCATCAGGTTAGGGATGTCATCGATGTTGTCGTCAGTTACAGGACTGTCCTGCATCAAGTTAGTACCGCACGAGGGATAGACGGGCCGCTTGAGCGCAACGTTTCTACTCGAACTTGCATCTATGTCTGAAGTTTAGACGAATTGTGAGAAATATTTTAAACAATACTTAAAGAAAAATAACCACGCATTAAAATATTCCTGTTTTTTTCTCAAATCAGGATTTATTGGACTACTATGTCTGTGTGTGTATGTGTTTTTCGGTGGTTAAATTGTTATTTTTCATTTCTTCACAAGCAAAATTAAGAATCACTTCTTGTATCAACATTCGGTTCTTTCAATTCTCATCCTTTGACAATATAGGTCTGAGATGGATTATCGGCTTACATCAAAAATGTCGGTTCATCATCTGCTTTTGTAAACATTTTAAGGGTTCACCCTTGTACAATGACTAATGTCACGCATTAATGTCATGACGAGGCTATTTAGTCATACATCTTGAAATTATTGGACTCATTTGATGACGTCGATCGATTTAAATCATTTCGTTTTTTTCCAATTTTGTTGTCTTTTAGGCGGGAGTCTCTCTCTCTATCTCTCTCTCTATCTCTCTTTTTTTATTTATTAATCATGTAGCATCTTCGGTCATTAATTAAAGGCGATTAAGTAAATTAAACGTGAACTGAAAACATTCTTGTTAAGTTTTAAAACTCGACTTGAATACTAAAAGTACCTTTGGACAACAACAACAACAATAATATTAATAAGTATATTTATATAGCGCCGCAAGAATTATCAGAGGCGCTTTAATTATTAATTTTTCTAGACTTGTACTCACCGTTTACACAAACAACGAGAAACGTTAGCACAACCAGCAGAAGAGATTTCATTTCTTAGACAAATTGTCCACTACTTTTGCTAAGGTACGAAATAGCGTAGTATTTCTTAACTTGGCAACGCTGCGTTTTTGTGAGACAAATTGGGTGCGTTTTCATTACTAACAATCAGATTGATTAACAAAGATTTAACCTTTAACAGTTAAAATACTATTCTCTTATTAATTTAATTTCGTTTTTTTTTTCAATATTTTTCTTTTCTGAGTGCAGCATCTTTCAAAAGTTTTTTTTTTCAAATCTATTAAATGTTCGCGTTAATTTTTTGACTGACCAGAATCCCGGGTTCCTGTCCATTCACCTTGAAAAATATTCAAAGGGAGTCTTTTAGATTCCTTCCTCTCCTGTTGTGTTCTGTTGAGTTGTTCCAGGCATGTCAAAAACACAGAAAACAAACGAACAACAAGATGCATACATTCTACATAAAGTTTGCACAATTTAATCTAAAGCCAATGCAATCTTTGAAACAGTAAGGCGGTAAGTGCATTGTATATCATTACAATCATGCAATGGTACGGCTATTAAGTTGGACTGTTATTATAGCATGAAAACAGTTTAGTTGTTAGCACAAAGTGTACTAATCAGGTTTCTTAGCCAGAGCGGGTGACGATCTTAAGAAGTGTGAAGCAGACATGTCGAATAAAAAATTATCCAATGTGGCACCCCAACGATGATCCAACAACAGAATGAATATTGGTGACGACCAATTCTAACTGACAACTGAAAAATCGTTCTTTGCGTTTTAATTTCAGTTTCTTAATAATCTTAAATACAATATATAATGGTACAATGTAGTATAATCAAATCAGCTGAGAATCAGAAAAGAAAAAAGTCTGGAGACATGTTGAGGATACAAGTTGCTAGTCTTCGGCCAACTTCTTCATTTCAGCCACAGTGTACGATCTACCATACCAGAGACCACTGCATAAAAAAATTAAATGAACTCAAATTGCCTATTTTTGGCTATTTAAACGACAAATAAATAAATAAGTTTGCCATTACAACATCAACTCATCAGATATTCGCGCATAAATCCTAACAAAAAGACACCGCTAGCCACTGGCTGCGTTTAAAAACATGGAAGGAATTATTCTCTTCAGTCTACTCAGTTCATTCTGACAGTCAGTTCCTAAACTATCGCGCTTCAGATTGAACAGCATCTCTAAAACACAATGAATCGTCCAAAACATACGAGGCTACGCCAGAGGCAGAAGCTATGATCATGGAGAAGAATATTACAATCACGACATTCTGAACGGTAATGCCCCTCTTTGGTTTTTTCCTTCCTTCTACGGCCTTGATGCACTTGGAGTGATCCTTGGAATCTGCAGATTGTTGAACGAAGAATGCCTTGACGGCCTGACGACATTCTAGGGAAAGTGCGCTCATTGGTGACCGTGTGGGTTTGAAAGACATGGGCATTCGTTTATTTACAGGAGGTGGCTTAGGGATATCTTGGAAAGTGGAATGAAATTTAGCTTAATAAAATTGTGCATTTAGACGTTGCAATTAAATCGAATAAATATAGTAAAAATATAAAACTCTGATGTTCCTTTTCTCATCATCAAATTCAGTGTTTGTGCATACCGAATGAATTTAACTAGGCGCCCTACCCGAATGTCGGATGTTCAATATTTTCCTGCCTCCAAAACTCATCTTAGATTTGCTCAAATGTTAAAATACCTTTTTAGACTCAGACAAAAGCACTTCAACAATACTTACCGTATTTCCCCGTGTATAAGACGCACCTTAACTTTGTGATCAATCGCGAAAAGCGAAAATAAGTAAGTAAAATAATCTACAACCACTGCATAAGACGCACCAAGTTTTTAGACCCTAAATTTTTTGGAAAAAGAGCCTCTTATGCATATACATGGGATATACGGTAGGTTAGATCACATTCGTCACATCATTTTATAACTAGTATTTAATCCGTAATCTCATCAATTTCTCCATCAATGTTTTGGAAATAGGAATTCTCCTAATAAATTTTAATGCTAAAAGAATCCCAACTAATCGAAGAAGCCCCATAAATCCATAAATTTCAATTTAACCTAAAGTGAGGCAATATTGACCGGTCCAATCGACCTTGCAAGGACCAAGGCACTTCCCAAACTGGTTGATGTTGTTATTCTCGCAGTTGTACACAGCAGTGCACGGACTTTGGTCAGAATTATCCGAGCAACCTAAGAATGGTTGGAATATGCAATGTGTTTTACTGAACGAAATGTGAGACAAAATAGTAGTATTCTGAGTTTTGGAGAAGATTCAGCCACTCATCATTGTCATTCGTAGTCATTGTCAGCGGTCTTAGAAATTGTTCACAGAATCTTTTCACGTGTAAATATTTGAAACAAATCAACAAATGAAATGCCTAAATGTGTTATACACATGTGACAATAAATAATTATTCGTAATTAAAGTAAATAATAAATAATTTAGATGGAATAAATAGAAATTTGATAAAATTAGTCGCTCTTAATAACGGCGATATCATTTCGTGACATTCATGAAAAAACTCCAACCTCCATAAACCGAAACCACACCATTTCCTCCACACCTGGCGTCATCACCTGGACAGGTGATATTGCACAGGTGAGCATCATGTTTAACCTCCGTCACTTCAGTCGTGCAATAGCAGGTGTCCAAGCTCTTATAATAATTAATAATAGTGGACATAAATATAATATGGATATATACATGATGTAGATAGTATGGATTTATATGATGCATAATATGGATATAAATGGTATGAACAAAAATTACGTTATTCTGACAATACAAATATTATTATAAATATATTATTATAAATAT
Source organism: Hirudo medicinalis (assembly GCA_011800805.1). Taxonomy (NCBI): domain Eukaryota; kingdom Metazoa; phylum Annelida; class Clitellata; order Hirudinida; family Hirudinidae; genus Hirudo; species Hirudo medicinalis. The sequence goes on from MPNW01001567.1 coordinate 8,789, forward strand.
TATGACTGTATAAATAAATACGGAATGTAAATGATCTTGAATATTGACGGATCTTCTGAGCGCCGCTGGTGCCGATCAGATGTCGCTGCTCGTTCTTCTCGACTTATCTGTAGCTTTTGACAGTGTCGATCATGACATTCTAGGACGACTAGAAACGTCGTTCGGCTTCATGGGTTGTGCCCTTGCATGGTTTCAGTAGTACCTAGCCGATCGTTCCTTCTCTGTCGGTTATGGTGAACTAACCTCGATCTCTACCTTTATAACATGCGTTCCTTCTCTGTCGGTTATGGTGAACTGGCCTCGATCTCTACCTCTATAACATGCGGAGTGCCCCTCGGCACTGCTCTGGGCCCACTCCTTTTTACGATGTACACGGCTGAACTTGAGAGCGTCATTTGGGCACATGGACTCCAATGCCACATTTACGCTGATGACAAGCAGGTCTACGGTCACTGCCAGCCAGACTAAACTGAATGCCTTTCTGTCAGGATTTTGAACTGTGTGGGCGCCATCAGTGACTGGATGTTCAGCAGTCGACACTAACTGAACGTCAGCAAAACTGGGGCGATGTGGTGCTCCTCCGGTCGACGTGCACCCGAACTCTATTTCAAATCGGTCATCAGCTCCGACCTGATCCAGCCAGTACAATCTGTCCGCAGCCTTGGGACCTGGCTAGACGCAGACTGTTCCATGACCACTCAGATCAACAAAACAACTCGTTCCTGCTACGCATCTCTCAGGGAAATTTCAGCATCGCCGCTCCAATCTCATTTGATGTGCGAAAGTTTCTCATTACATCTTTTGTCCTATCAAGGATTTATTTCGGCGATTCAACTCTGGTCAGTTTACCTGCTTACCGCCTCGAGCAACTTCAGCTGTCGTCAACGCAGCTGCTAAAATCATAAACAACAACAGAAAACATGACCACGTCACTCTTCTTCTCCATGATCTCCACTGGCTACGCATTCGCCAGAGAATTGACTACAAAATCTCTTCACTTGTTTTCAAGTCTCTCCTGGGTCATGCACCGTCATACCTGCCTTTCACTCGCACTGCACATAGTCCTGCTATGCGCGGTCTCAGATCAGCAACCGTAGGCTCCCTCGTCGACCATTGCATCATTGTACGCCATATCAAATATTTAGTTGAACATCGGTTGAATTTCGAACATGATGATTATCTACCATTGATTGCTTTTCTTGAAAGAATTTCTAACCAAGTTAATGAAGACATAATTTTTTTTCGAGCACACCCTTATGCAGTAGCTGGATGTCATGTTCGATGAGTGAACAGCGTACCCAGAGGTCGGCACGGAGTAACAGCCGTAACTGTATATGTGTGGCGCTCTGGCTGGAGAAATAAGGACATTTAATCGTCTATAATGATGATGATGATAATAATAATAATAATGATAATGATAATGAATAATAATAATAATAATAATAATAATAATAATAATAATAATATAATATAATAATAATAATAATAAATAATAATAATAATAAATAATAATAATAATAATAATGAATAATAATAAATATTNGATGATGATAATAATAATAATAATGATAATGATAATGATAATAATAATAATAATAATAATAATAATAATAATAATAATAATAATAATAATAATAATAGTAATAATAATAATGATAATAATAACAATAATAATAATATTGTTAATAATAACCCAGGCTTTTTGTGGCCCGCCCGGCTTTAAAAATATTATATTATTACAATCATGACTTTTTTTTTGCTTTTCCATTACCAAATTGACACAACTAAGGGGCCCGTGGCCTCCGAGCCTAGGGGCCCGACATTTCTGCCGGCGGCCCGGGTTATAATGGAACATAATGGAACTTAATAAAGGCAAACATCTGACCTAGGTATACAGCATAAGTTCCCTGTGTTGAACAGATGATATGGGGTTCTCTGCAAGGATTGTTACACAGCGTGACGTACGTCAAGCCCTTTGGTATCTTTGACCCACACTTGCATTCCTTGATTGTTTGGATTACTTAATATTGCAATGAATATTGATTTGATCAATTTAAATTGATTATTAAATTGCTCTTAATTCGAATAATATTCATTTAAAGTTCATTTATATTACTTAGAATTTAATTGTTTTAAATTAATTTATTGTTATTATTAGCAAAAATGATTATTAATAACAAAAATAATAATGACAGTAACAAATAATAATAATAATAATAATAACAACAATATTATTAGTATTAACAGTGATGACATTGACGATGATGGTTAAATAAATATAGTTGTATAGACCAATTTAATTCTGACAAAAACTTGTTGCTTAGCTGCATTTCAATCACCATGACAACGGCAAAACAAAATACCTACATTATCGTACGAAAGTGCCATGAACCTGTAGCCCAGGCGGGCACAGGTGGTCTTACAACTGCCTCTTAAGGTCACAACATCACCATCAAACTCTTCGTAGCATCCGTAGAAAGCCAGATTTCTGGAGTATTCTGGTTAGTAATAATATCGATAATTACTGAATAACTTTCAATAATAACAAAATAATAATAATATATTAATAATATATTTAAATATGTGTGTTACAAATAATATCTGCATTAACTTTGATATTAGTTAAACATAACTGGGAACTAAGGATATCCTCAAAACTAACGTCATTAACTTAACATAACTATTATTAATGCCAGGGTTATGACAACAATGATATTTGAAAATGATCACTATAAGCTTGCTCAAAGCACATCAATGCCTCCAAGTGGCCAATCACCTAAAAGGCGAATAGTGATTTCAGAAATGGCAGATTTCTTGGACACTGTTTTCTGATAATCATTTGGGAATATTCCGACCATGATCATGGGCTCTTCGTAGTTACTGTACACATCACAGTTAACTCTCATCGGGTTCCCTGGTCCCAGAAATTCTCTGTTGAACTGTCCGCAGAGTTTGATACCGTCGGAGGTTGAGTCCACGTCCGAGAACAATTTGACCAGGAAATTGTCGAGCAGGCCATCTGGATATACCGAATTTGTTTTCATAGGATATAAAATTAATATAAAAAAAACCTAAATAATCTGCATGATTTTACAAATCTTAACCGTGGAGTAATTTGTGTTTGTAAAATTTCTCCAAAACCATAGAATATAGAGTTAGATAGATGGATATATCGGTACGCTTTTTGAAAATATCCATTTCGTTATTTCAAACAAGAATGTGCACATTTTTAAAGCCACAAACAATTGCTCTACTTATTCAACATCCAATCTAACTGCGAAATTCTCACCAATTCAATTAACCAGAATGAAATAATTAGAATCAATTACCGAAACTATTTAACTATTTCATAAACCAATAGACTCGCCACAATCATCGCACTCTCCCGAGTACACCGTCACAGAGCCTATGTTCTTGACAGGAGGGAATTTGACATTGAACCTCACCAGCTCTGGTAATCTGCAGTCGATGTTCATCACCTCGAAGCTGCTAGGGTCTATGATGTTATCAGTTAGAACGCTGTCATTGACCCTATCCATACTGCAACTGTGGTAAACTATCCCTATTCTATCAATGGTAAGCAGCGAACTTGCCTGGTTCTCTGAAATCATGGTATTGGCATATAGACAAATATAAACTATGTATGATTAAGGGCTTCTCCATTACATTGAGCCGTAAAATGTGTGATGTCGTTCAAAAAACTAGAGAGGAGTCTCAGATATTGCAGTTGATGGATTGATTCGCAGGACTGTGTTCGATATCACTCAAGGTGTAAATTCGTTTGCAAATATTTAATTTTTGAGGCTCGCTCTCACCGTTAATGCAGAGAAGGGCAAATGTTAGCACAATGAACAATAAAGATTTCATTTCTCAATTTCCCAAATTGATCCAAACAATTTAGAAACAGTCACGAGTTGAGGAAGGAGCGTATTATTTTTGAACTTGGCAACAATGCGTTTCTGGATCGAAGTGGACGCTTTTTTATTTGCTTGGTTGATTCGAACTTAATTTCAGATTTATTTTCCAGCTTTCTGAAAAATGCATGATCAATCAATTGAGACGTTTTTGGGTAGAAAATTTTTAGAACAAATTTAAAATATTCCTTTCATTAGATTTTAATTGATTTCAAATATTTCTCTTTGAAATGGATCTTGAATTTGAAACTTTCTCACTTTCTCGTCAGCTTTCTTGTCACCACTGATGCTTATGCTTAAGACGCTAAATAAATATACTTATTATTACTAATAATGTATTATTAACTTGCGATTATAATTTATGCATCACTCTGTAATTGATGCTCGTGAAATTATAAATCTCGAGGCCCCGAGAATGTTTAAGAGAATAAGAACATTTATTTCATATTTAAATACAACGGCCATCACATTTCGTTAGTCTACCGAACATTGGCAGAGAATTTCTGACTCAAAACCAGTATCGATGTTCTCCAAAGTTGGCAAATTAGCGGCAGAACATGGAGCAAACCATTTTTACTCAGGAACCTCCGTCTTTTCCTCCTCCAGTTTTTCCTCCGATTCTTTCCTGGGAACAATTGACATTTTTCCGTACCAGTATCCACTGAAACGAAATAAAGGAATGCCCAATCAATAATTATCTCTAATATAGTATAATATACTCTAATATCTAATATAATATAATATAATATAATATATCTCTAGGCTCCAATACATCTCATTAAAAAGTTGAAATTTATGGGAGAGGTGGGTGAATTTATAGTTTTGCACAAGAGATGCAATTCATGTCTAACATCATTTGAGAGGCTTTCAGAAAGCAAAGAAAGCTATACCCAGCTTTGATTGAAGGTTATGTGTGCATGGACTTAGGATCAACTGAGTTGAAGCAATATGATTGAAATATTTCTCTAAACAAGAAACAAAATGCTGGAAATTTAAATTATTATAGTTAATAATTTCATCACTACATATATTATTATTATTATTATTATTATTATTATTATTAAATTACATTAAATTAAAAACTGCCATAATCAACATGTACGGCGTAAAAATGCTAATGTCCAGAACGGCATTACAAAACAAATCCGAGTCCAGATGCCAAGATGACGGTGGCCACGAGACTGAACAGAAAGGTATCCAGGGGCACAAAAGTCTCCTCATCGTCATCGCTTCCTTCGACCGCCTTCTTGCAATCCCCGGACGGGACAGATTTAGTGGCAGACGTCTTCAGTTTGTCGAGTATCTTTAGACAACCGGGATCCAGTCCTTCAGCAAAAGTGACCTTCTTGCGGTCACCTTTGTCGACTTTTGGAGTAACTTTGAGAGGATGTAAGGTGGTAGTTTTGAGCCCATCTAGGTCCGTGGTGAATAACTTTGGACTTTTGGGACTTTTGGGACTTTTGGGACCTCTAGGACCTTTCGAAGGTTTAGATGCGAGGGTTGATGTCCGAAAAGGAGATTCTGGGACGACTGAAAAGATTTGAAATAATGGAAAATATTAGCAATAATTTGGCACGTTTTTTAATAATTGAATTTCATGCGTTAGCATTCATTCTATTACAGAATTCGCTATTACGAAAACTTAATTCGTTTCCAATTATTGTTCTTGTGCTTGTTGTTATTAGTGGTGGTAGTTGTTGTTGTGCCTTATATTATTAATGATCCATTATTTCAGTAATCGTTACAACTCCTCTAAAACCTTTGGACAGACAGTATTCGTCCACCCATCCGTCCTCGCAAGAACTTTGGCAAATTCCAAACTCGTCAAAATCTTCATTTTTGCACTTGTAAATTTCAGTACATGGACTCTCACCCCCGTTTTCCATGCATCCTTAGAAGAAATAAACAACCGCTTTTACTATTGTCACATCGATATGCCAATGCGTAATTAGACCAATACACATTACTAATTGTGATCCTATTAATAACATGAATCTATTAATTAATCGCTACTGATTTATTGTTTACCTGAATAAACCAAGGCCGTTTGAGCTCCACCACAAGACTTGAGGGTTCCTGAACAGTTAACATTGCAGAGGCTCTCCTCGGTCTTGTTCTGGTTGAGTTCGTCCTTACAATAGCAGTAACTGGCGTTCTTGAGGTAAGGAAATGGAATGTGCATCGTAATTATAATTATAATCATAATTATTTTTTTTTTTTTTTAATGTTTTTTTTTTGAGTTTATTGATTTAAACAAACAAGCTGTTATATACAAAGCAAAAGCATTAAAACAAATTCAAATAAACTCAAAGGGCCAGCCTTAAGGAAGCGC
>MPNW01001568.1:9222-19552 GCA_011800805.1 Hirudo medicinalis
CTTAACATCTCAACGACTACAAAATAACACAGCAACAACAAATAATGATAACACTTAACATCTCAACGACTATTAATAACGACTAATAGCACAACAAGAGCAAATAATGATAATAATAATAATAATAATAATGATAATGTTATTAATTTTAGTTGAATTAAGATAATAATAGATTATAATATTAACAGACTGAAAAGTCATACCGAGATTATCAGTAGTCCAATGATTACGACGACGACGACGATGACGACAATGGAATATCATTAACATAAATTATAAATTAGTCATTCATTTTATAGATTAACATATTAGCATAAAATTTATTTAAGCAACTATTGGAAAGGGTATAAAAGGTAACTGCATTGTAAATTTTTTGTGGGGCCCCTGATGGATATCCAGGCCACTGCCAACCCCCTCACCATGGTAGGACCATAATACCAATAGACCGCCAAAACCTTACCTAACCAACCTTTCCAACACAAGGACACACCACCAGGCGTACAAAGACAGGTACACAGACCAGGACAAGCTTTGAGACAAGAGCAGGTAGATATGGATGGGGTTAAGCATAGAGAAAAGGACAAGTACAAAGACAAATACAGAGACAAGGACAGCAAGCACAGCTGCAAGGGCAAGTTCAAAGACAAGTGTACAAGCAAGTAGTACACAGCCAAGGACAAGCACAGATACAAGGGCAAGTACAAAGACGAGTGTACAAGCAATTAGTACACAGACAAGGACAAGCACAGAGACAAAGACACTCAGAGATCCAGAAAGGACTTCAAGGACAGAAGACGCTAAAATCCCGGACGACAAGAAAATGCAAACTCGCTCGGAAATTCAATTGTGTAGGGACGACTTGGATCCCACGCTCTGCAAACACTTGCATAATAATAATAATAATAATAATAAGCATAATAATAATAATAATAATGATAATAATAATAATAATAATAATAATAATAATAATAAGAATAATAGCAATAATGATAACGTTCGCCATTATCACCGCTATCGTCACCATCGCTGCTCATTTCCATTATCATCACCGTAACCATTCATTCCCATCATCATCATCATCATCACCGTTATCGTTCATTCCCATCATCATCATCATCATCATCGTCGTCGTCGTCATCATATCACACTAAGCATGGACCGTCCAACTTTTCCACAATGGAGTACTACTTTCATGCGCCTCCGATGCTATGCAGATGGCGCATTATAAATTAACTATTATTATTATTACTATTATTAATATTATCATTATTATTACTATTAATATTATTATTACTGTTTGCATGCTAACCTGGAAGTGGCCCCTACAGTGACAACCACGCGTATGGTCATGACGACAACATCACCATGACATCATTAGCAATAATTAATAAGTTTATTAACGAAATAGTTAACCTCCTTTAGTGGCCAACCACTCCCTATTCATTTGTCGATCGGACAAGGCAACCGACCCAAACGCAACATCCCCCTAACCGTAACCCCACCCCGGGGTTTGTAAGAATAGAAGAAACATTCTGTTGTATGAATCCCTTTAAAAAGTACAGCATCAATAATAATAATAATAACAACAACAATAACAATAATAATATTAATAACAGTAACAACAATAATAATAATAATAATTACACTTGAAATATTATGTGTAATAATAATATTATCATCATATAATAATAATTATCATAATATAATAATAATATTATCATATAATAATAATTATTATTATTATTCCAAAGACCTAAACGTAATCACTGATGAAGAACCAAAAACAATCCACAAATAGCTTCGAAAGAAGATGGACAAAATCGATGATGAAGTTGTTATCATCAGCTCTGAGTGGCTGCTCGGAAACAAGTCCAGAGCCAATAGAAGATGGACATCCAAAGATAGGCAATTGATCTAACAAATAATGTCATTATTACAATTATTATTATTATTATTATTATTAATGACAATCACGGTCACAATCACGAAGAACACAAATACTCTTGCATCTCAAAGACATGGTTTCAGACCAAATGCATCGGTAGGTCATGAATGTCGACCAATCAAAATCTGGTCGGAGGTCACACACCCCCACTGTAAAGGTCAAACATCGGCAGATCGATTCAAAAGAAAGATCGGGGATCGCCCGAACGAGTGGCAGTCGACAAGATTAAACCCGAGAACAACCCGAATCGAAATCGATGATAAAGAAAAGTGCAAAATACTCATAGAACAACGATAGTCAAGTGTCGTCCAAGTACAGAACAGATCTTATAGATGATAATTTTAGACTTCAGACTCCTCCTCCTTCTCCTTCTCCTCCTCTCCGATCAGTCGGCCATCACTTCTCGGACTGCTGGCAGACGTTCCAGCCGAAAACGTGCCTGTCGAACCCGCAGGTGAACAAGTTGCAGTTGGAAGACGACAGAGGGGCGGAGTCATTCCAGGCCGTGCAGGTAGCCATCTGACTGTGACCCTGTATGGAACATCTGACTGTTAGTGATGGGTCGATCAAAATTATTTTCAGATTGCAAATGATACGATCTCGTCCTGTCTTGGCACAGATTAAGAAAATGTCATCATCATCATCACCATCGTCATTATCGTCGTCATCATCATCATCATCGATGCCAAACCACCTGTGCAATCATTTATTCTCACCTGCTTTATATATACTCGTTCGTTCGTTTACTCAGACAATTCTCACTCACACGAGCGCACTCGCTCGCTCGCTCCTCCCTCGGCCGCACACTCACCCCTCACCTTACTTATCTTTGGCACTCTGCCCTGCCTCGTGCCATTGAGGTCGTAAATCCTGATGTGGCAGTTGTCCATGGGGACTGCTATCAGGTTCTGACTGGAGGAGATGGAAAGCCTGGAAGAAGGATTTTAGGTGGATCAATGATGAGGATTGACCGACTGCTCTCGTCAATCGAAGGATCAATCAACCCTGTCAACCAACGACCGGCCAATTCAATCAGGAAATTGACTGCAATCTCAAGCAACCAAGTACTAAGAAAGTATGATGTATGATGATGATGATAAAGATGGTAACGTTAATAATAATAATAATAACAATAATAATATTATTAATGATAATGTTGACGAATCTGGATGGGCACAATGTTGACAAGACAAGATTCTGGCTTAAGCCTTATCATCAAATCATCAAATTCACATGACTGATGAATCAGAGGAATCCAAGGTCCCTCCAAATCCAAATCTGAAAACCCAAAGTGAACCAACAACACATCCATTCAGCCCGCCTCCCAAACCATCCTAACCTGTTCACCCCCGAATCGACCCGAATGGTGGTGGTCGGCGATCTCAGGTTCTTGAGGTCCCAGACTTTTATGGACCTGTCGTCGCTGCCGGAGACCAGGCAGTCCCCTCCGGCGAAGATGGCCGAAGTCACCGGCCTGAATGGAAAAGCCAATGTTCCGAATGGATGACGATGTCAACGAATGTCACGATGGGTGTGTGATGATGACGATGATGTCCACAAACCAAGACCAGTGTCGATACAGTTTACTGAGATGAATACCAAAAAAGCAGCTCCTTAAAAAGAGCTTCGAATTCAGAAAGTCGGCACATTCGAGAATGTCGTCATAAACTACGACACGTCCAAGGAAGACAGAGATATATTGTATAAACTGACATTGTTCTTTTTGTTAAACGATGGCTCTACTTAATCTGCTCGTTAAGTTTCATTGTAGTCAGGGTCAGGCTGACAATGGAAGCATATGCACCCTTAAGCCTGGCCCTTATATTATTGTCACAATGTCAGACTCATGATTTCAAATAGATTTAACAAAAATGACGGTTTTCTTAAGATATACAACAATGGAAAAGTCTAGCCTCGACAAGCTTGAAAAATAGGTTTTTGTCGCCATCGTCAACTCCGAGAGTGAGTGCTACATAAATCGCTCAACGGTGTCTGATCCTGCACTCAATGTTGCCATTCTACCAAGCTATTCCAGGACAATTACCCTACGCCCGGCAAAAACGCCGAAAAGATTGCAACCGACGATAAAACAGCGTTGAAACGTCGTCCAGAAAAAAACTTTGATGATTCCAATTATCGAATTATCCAATCTGATTATTTCCTATTAACCAACTCCAACTACTAACTGAGTGTGGCCCTGAAAAACGTTGACCTTCATGGAGGGCTCCCTCAGGTCCCAGAGTCTGAAGGTCGTGTCCTTGGACGAGGTCATCACCAGTTTCTGGCTCGGGTGGACGCTGACGTTGGTCAGTTCTTGATCGTGACCTGAATTTTAGGGCAAACCAGGAGGATGATTTTTATCATTACACTGAGAGTCAAAAATAATTTTTTGTCTTCTGGAGGTTTAATATTTAAATGTCTAATTTTGCAAGAATAATGTATGTAATTAATGATATAACTATTATTATTATTATTATTAATAATATTATTATTATTTTTATTAAAATCTGCAAACCAGTCAGGGAGTTGATCAACGCCCCAGTCTCAGAGTCGTACATGTTGGCAGTCCTATCCCAGGAGGCAGTTATCACGTGACTGCCACCTGCCAGCCAATCAGAAGCAATGACCACACCCAGGTGACCTAATAATTCCAGATTCGATTGGTGGATGACGATGGGTTCGTGTTTGTCCTCGGGGGAGTTCCCTTGACCTGATGGAAAGGTTGGAAGATAAATGTTGGGGCTATTGGAATTTTGTAATAATCAAATCAATCAGACTATATTAATTTTTTTTTAAATAAACAATAAAAGCAAATAATTGTTAATTAGAATTTTTAATAGTATTTAATGTAGAAACAAATTTATTTTCCCCTGCAAGTCAGCTCTGACGGTGACATTCCTTTGAGAACAGGCAAAAGCAAAAGTCATTAAGTGTCACGTTCGCAACCCAGCTTGCACCTCCAAAGGGTACTTTGGCGACGGCACCATACAAATGGCCTAAACACCCCTGATGCTTAAGGTTATGTAGAAATAAACCTGTTATCGGTATTATTAATCAATATTATTATTATTATTATATTATTATTATTATTATTAACTAAATTATAAATCAACTGGTAGCTGACCATCTGTGTCATCCTTCTCCATCGATCCATCAAGCTCTTCCTCTGAAGAATTTTTCTGCCGATGTGGAGGAAAAATTTGTAATTTGTCACTATGACTGGCTTTGGCCAATTACTAATTAATAATAATAATAATGTTAATAATAGTTAATTTGTAATGTGCCATTTTCATGGGGTCTTAAATAATGACGACGGCAGAAATAAAATGTCTTCGAAAAATGTCGACGACTTTGAACCAACATTCTTCAGGGCAAAACTGGACTCCAGGATGGCAGAGCTGATCTGCGATCTCCAGATGTGAGCTTTTTGGTCCCCAGAAGCCGTCAGAATCAGGTCGGGCTGGACGGGGTGGAAACGCATCGAATTCACCGAGCCCGAGTGACCCAAGTACCTGACCAGACAGGCCCCGTTGTTGATGGACCAGATGTAAGCCGTGTGGTCTAAAAAGGGGCGTCAAGCAGTGATTTGCAAGAATTATACGAGATATCGTTGAAAATAATCGTTCAATTTATTTGAATGCGTTTATGTTAAATGATTTAGAAATCGAATTACGTTGCAACGAATAATTGAAAAAATACAATTTTTAAATATGACGCTGCTTTTGTAGAGCAATGATTCAATATGAATTAGCCAAAAATCATAACCAAACGACGTTTTAGTCCAAAAATGCCACCCAATCTCACCTGCTGAGGCAGTTCCGATGACCTGAGCCTCCACCTTTGGCACGCTGACCTCCCATATGCCGTCACGGTGACCTACAAACTCCCTCACAACCGTGAACGAATAGGAGGTGTTCTTGAAGCTCGAAACGATCTTATTGGTCGATGTTTTGTAGGTCGACTTGATCCTCTGAGAGATTTGACTACCAGCTGAGAATTGCAGTCAATAATGCTCGATTCAATTTTCGTTTCGGCTGCACATGGTTGTGATTAGTGTTCGTGGTGACTTAATCATAGCTGAATCATCTTGCCATGATAACATAGTTATCACTACCATCGTCATCATCAACAGCTCACTGACCTCTTGTGGACTTTTTGGCCAGCCCGGGTTTGAACTGCTGCATGACCTGAGAGTGGGTGGCGCCATCCATGACATCACCCTCTTCCTTTATGCCAATCACTGCCAAAGGTCCACCCACCTGCTCCAGTCTGTCGGTCAGGTGGTCCAGTTTTTCCTGAACTGGAGAAGCAATGGTTGAATGAAAATCAATGTCAGTCGTGCGAGGATTGATCGTTGGTTTGGAATCAGGTTATTCATACACCTTATTAGATCAAGGCATTTAAAAGTATTTTACACAAAATTAAATGTACAATTTATTGACTGTCCTTTTGAATATATTGCAAAAGTCCTCACTCACGTGCAACATTCTCCAGGTATAAGATTTCAAATTCGTGTTCAATTCTTCCAAAAAGCTCAAAGAGTCTTCCCCTAATCAAACAAAGATGTTAAAAAATTATTGAAGTGCTAACAACTCTCATTCAAATTCAGAAAACATCAAATAAGTCATCAGAAGGTTACAAATTGCAGACACTTCTCAATGTCAAAAAAATATGCTGCTCTTGAAAGACCAGACATGAAAACCTTTCCAAAGGATTAATGAATTTCAAAGCTACATTTGTGGTAAATAAAGTTCAAATAGAAATACCTCAAAGGCGGGGGTAGGATGCTCTCAGAATCACACGTTTCCATTCTCACTTGCTGTACCTTTTTCTTATCTTCTCTTAGTGGATTGTTGGATTTGCTTGCTTTGTTTTCAATAGGCATCTTAACTGACAGATTCCAAGGCAAAAAAAATTGCTGACTAAAAACGTCTGATATTAAGTAACTCAATACAAACTTTTAAGTTATCTGAGTCGAAATTTCTTCGACATCGTCGTCTGCGACTATCTACTTGTTAACGGCTGAATGTAAACAAATAGAGCTACAAGGCCGGTCGTGAAAGCTGGCTGCTGAAACTGATAAAAAAATAAATTTAATCAAGATCATCACCTTCTTTAACAATTACTCTGCAAAATTTATCAAAACATGAACTTTTTGGAATTAATGGAGATTGGATTTTGACCATCATCTTGAATTTTAAGAAGTATTGCAAATAATTGTTTCGCAGTATATTTCATTGACATACATAAAGTTATCAAATTTTTGCAAAATATATATTTATGCCATGCATGGATCGAAAGATATTTCTATTTGAAAATGACATTTTTCGATAAAAGGCTGTCCTAACTTCATGTGCGTTGGGGGGAGCAAAAGATGAAATTTAAAAATTATAATTTTACAAAGTGTTTATAAGTTCAAAAGGCAACTTCATTTTATTATTGGAATTTAGGAAATAACATTTTATTTTTTCACTCCACCCTAATAGCCAGGGAAGTAATTTTTAGGGAGAAACGATATCCTCTCCTGATTCCTGCTGCACCCTCTGACTTGCTGGGAAGCAAAAAAAGTCATGCAGTTTTGCGAGCGTTTTCCCACCTCCTGGAAAAGCTGAAATGAATCCCTGGGCCAGGGATACGTACAAGATAAACTTGAAGAGACATTACCTCAAAGGCCCCATACCTCGGGTTGAAAGATGGTCAAAACTCCTCCCATAACCCTGCAGTCGGTTCCACCCGGCTATCCAAAATAACCTACATACTTTGGGTTTAAACTGCGCTCCTTAATGTATCTTGGATAAAAATAGTGATTTGTTGTAGCTACAGCGGTGGTGGTTTAATTTTGATGTAGCAATGATTGTTTCTAAAAACATTTTTCAAAGATCTTTCGCTAAAAGTCACATTAGCTTTCAGGTGGTCTAGTTATTCAAACATTCAAACCACATTGCTGAAAATCAATAATGTTCCATTTCAATATTCACACTTCAATATTTTCCACCGTTAAATGGCTGATTTCGAAATAGACAAGCCTCCAAAATCGGAACATTCTTAAGAAACATTGAATCTTAATAGAGACCAAAAAATGAAAAAATATTTATAACAATTGCTAAAAAAAATGCAAAATACGACCACCAATGTGTCTAGTCTACATAATAACGTTCCAAAACTTTCGTCGAACTAATAAGGTTTATGTTAATGTTGAAGTCGGTCGATGCTTGTCCCACCTCCCCGGTCCTCTGTACCCCAGCCAAATCAGTGGCAACCAAGTCCACTCCTTGTGGGTCACTCCCTGCCATAGTTCTTCCCTGACGATTGTCATCCCTTGCCATAGTTTTTCCCTGACGATTGTCATCCCCCGTCACAGTTCTTTTTTGAGGGCTGTCCCCGAGCACGGATTCCCCGTTTGGTTTATCTTGGGTCACGGTTTCTCCCTGTGATTTGCCTCTGGTCAAACCTCTCCCCTGACGTCTGCCTCTACTCGTAGGATTGCTTTCAGTTGCGGCTCCCCCATGCGGAAAACTTCCAGCCAAAGTTTCATTCTTGAATAAAAAATAATAATAAAAGAATCTAAATAAATACATATTCAATATAAGATATTGTTTTTTTGTTGTGTGTAATTTTTTAGCTACAGGTAATAAGCCAACCTTAGAAGCTAGTGAATCCCAATGCTTTTTAATTTTCCCTATCAGCTCTGGTTTTTTGGCTGACTTGACGTACGTGATGCTGTTCTTGTCCATGTAGGCAATCAGGTGACTTCTGTGCACCCTGGGGTTTGACAAAAGTTCCTGGGGGCTTGTGACATTTTGGAGGATGATTCTCTTGCAGTTGTTTACGTCTGAAACGTGAGTAGATGTTCTTAAGTGTTTTATTTTCATTGTCTGTTGTTCTAGTTGGAGTGAGAGAAAAATGGCCTGAATTGAAATCGATCGACAAGAACACGCTCTTGGTCCCTTGGCCGTCTGACTCATACGACGCCATAAACATTAACTATTATTATTATTAAAATAATAATTTAAAACTATTTTAAAAATAATTACTATTACTATTTTAAAAATATTAATTTTTATTACTATTTTAATTATTACTTAATTATTATTTAATTACTATTATTACTATTATTACTATTTAATTAATAGTTAATTACTATTTTAAAAATAGTAATTACTATTAAATATTATTAAAATATAATATTAAAAATTAATAATTACTATTTTTAAAATAGTAATTACTATTAAATACTATTACTTATATAGTAATTTTGCTGTTGATTATTATTTGTGATTGTTATTGTTATTATTACAATTTCAACACTCGCACAATGAAAAACATGCAACGAATTTTATACGACCATCGATCCTTCATGAAGATTGTCCAAACAAAAAAATGACATTCTTAAAAATAGATTCTTATACTCGACCAATTAGTCAAGCGTTGGTCAGTTTATTGAAAGTAAATTCAAGAAAATATTTAATTATTAAATTTATTTCTTAAATAACGAAATCAAATGCAATGTCATCCCGAAAATGAGAGATACCCAAACCGACCTTTGACAATGTCCTTCTCCCAAGTCTGAAGTTCCCCACATCCGAACTCGCCTAAGAACTTCAAGGCCTCAACTATTTCGTGGCTTTTCATTGACATTTTATTTGACAAAAAACAATATTTCTCTTCAAAACAAGGCGAAAGTATTTTTTAAATTCATGTCTCCACGCCAGTAACAATGGCTGAATCAGAAACTCTAGTTAGGCAATGGATGTTAATCAATAAAATTGCACACATACACACAGACACATGCACACAGACATTTGCGCACAGACGGCGTAAGTGAATCCGGAAATCAGGTTAAAAAATCATGCCGAGAACTAAAACAAAACTTAAATAATTTAAACGAGATACAAATTATTACTAAATTGTTATTAAATTATTAAAAGAAATTTTTATTTTGCCAACTAAACAGAGCAAATAAAGAAATTATTTATTTTTTTAGAATACGTAAAACACCGGCAGATGACCTTTGTAGGTGGACGACGACGCCATCGTCTTGGTGACTCATGGAAACTATTTATTCATAACTCTTTAAAATACGAATCTGAATTTGAATTACAAAAAAAAAACAAATCTTAAGAATTACAAATCAACCATTCAAGCACCCCTTTGCCAAACTTAACAGTTACCTAGGTGATCTCTAAAGTCTTCTTTCTTGCCTCGCCAGATGATGATGATAATCATGATTATGGTGATGATGACGACGACGACAACGACGACGACGACGATGATGATGATGATGATGATGATGATGATGATGATGATGATGAACAAATGAGATCATGAAGATGAACAAATGAGATCATGAAGATGAACAAATGAGATCATGAAGATGAACAAATG